>CM039679.1:299475295-299492795 GCA_022537955.1 Schmidtea mediterranea | reverse complement strand
TGGTAATTCAAGTTTGTATTAGTCAACTTACATATTTATTTTAATTAATAACAAGGTTTTATTGAAATTAAATAATAATAATTTTGTACAATATATACTGTTTATGCAATCATACCAAATAATTTTTTCAAATCTATTACGGAATACGCCATAAACATTTCGAGTCTCAAAAGATTACTTTTACACCATTATAAATATTTATTTAATAAAACAATCATAAATAAAATAACAATAATATATAATTAAATAAACATGTTAATTATTTCATTACAAGAAAGCGTCATTTAATCACACGTTTACTTACAATTTTAATCTGCATTTTCAAACAAATTATCAAATTAATTTTAATATTTTAAATTTTTTAAATTCACTTTAAAAATAAAATATAATTTTTTAATTGCAAAGTCACAAAAAATAATTCTATTTTTAAACATATATTTTATACAAAAAGCCTTTTAGATTTTTTTAAAACATTTGAGTGTAGAATAATTTAAAAATCAGTTGATAAATAAATAATTTAGGAAAATAGAAAACTTTATATATATACTGTGTGTGTGTTTGTGTGTGTGTTTTGATAAAGGACAAACTGAAATAAAGATTGAGTAGTATTATTTGGTAATAAAGTATTTTAAATATTAAATCTATTTGAAGCAAAAACGATTACTGATGAAATTTGCTCAGTTTTTATAAACACAATAAGATGCATTTTATAATCTAAAAACTTCATTTCCTTAACTCTTATTCTCATTTCCGTATTTTACAATATGTATCTAAATTGTGAATCATGAAAGCCAGGTACAGTAAATGGTCATTAATAAATTGGATTTATTTCATAATTTTAATATTAAAATATTAAAAATTTTTAAATTATAAAAGCCATTTTATAAACAAATAATACATTAGCTTTTAATATCTAAAAACAATAACCACAATAAATTCAAAAATTTTATTAATTAATAAAAAATTTTAAAAAAAATTTATTCGTGAACTAATTTTGTCATAATTCTGACAAGTCTTTCAAACAATTTCATTGTAAATTTCATTATAATTTATTAAATTTCAATATTTAATTTGAATTACTTTTTGTTAGTCAAGAAAAAATACGATTTGGTATTTATTGTTTATTTATTTAAATATTATTTGAAAAATTCTCAATTTAAATAATTTAAACAAAATAATTGTAACGAATATTATAAATAATCAATACCAAAATCTTACCAAAATAATATTATATCGTTTTATAGCAAAACTTTTACAAGATTTTACTAATGATTTATATATTTACATATTAATTTACATTCTGCAATAATCTTTTCGGTGTAAAGAAGTGTAATTTTACGTGTGTAATTTTGGAAGATTAGTTTTTATTGAAATTTTATATTAGAATTTCGTATTTTATTTTGTATTTTAGAGCACAAAATATAAACTTGCTCATCACCTTTTTAAATATTATCACTGTATCTAGTATTTTAAACAACATATTGTACTCGTCTTAGTATTTGTTTTTTAAGAATATCCGTTAAGACAATTGATAGACTTATATAGTTAACTTATATAGTTAAAATAAAATAAAATAAATTTATTAAAAATAATCGCAGTTAAACATTGTGTTTTTTATGGTATTACGACCTTTAATCGCCCAATATATGAATCTTTGCATCAATTCATATATTTATTTTTATTTGCCGATCATTATTTAATGCTTAAATATTTCATAAAATTAAATGTTTAGTAATTCATTTACACTGCACATTATTTGATTGTATTAATTATTCTATGAATTTTTTTTATTTTCTATTGTAATTAAAATATTACAAATAATTTAATGTTAGAGTTGTTTAAATTTATAAATTTCAAAAAGTGACCGATTAAATCTAGTATTTAAATAAATACTTAATAAATATCATTTTATTTTTTTAATAATTTATTACAAAAACTATTACCGTATATACTCGTGTATAAGTCTACCTGAGTATAAGTCGAAGTAAAAAATTTTTAATTGAAATTAATTAATTTAATTAAAAGCAATACGATTATATAAAACTCATTCTCCAAAAAGGATTTTTTTGGAAAAATAAATATGATTTTTGTATGACCCGTGTATAAGTCGAAATGAAAAAAAGTCCGGTATCTTTTTTTAAACCATTTTAAGGTGATAACTAATATTATAAAAAATAAATGTTTGTATTGAAATAAAAGTGTGATAAAACAAATAAATAAACATTAAATTATTAAATTTTTTTTTGTTTTTCTAAACTAAAAAGAAATAAATATTAAAGCATGTTATCAAAAGTATAGGAGAAATCCACCAAAATATTCATCATAAAATATACACGTTAGATAAAAAAAATAATGTCAATATAAAAAGTGATTATTATCTAGTCGGATAAAATGAAAGATATAATAGAAAACAACAAATCCGGAAATGAAAATGGAACGAATTATATATCATTCATGATTGCCTTAAAACCATTATTTACATACGGTTTAGAACATCCAATAATAACAATAGTGATTTACTATTTAACAGTTGGATTTTTTTTGAGGAAATTGTTTAGAGTTGAAAAATTATACAGGTAAAACTTTGCCTCTTAAAATGCAAAACTATTGAACAATATAAAATTGCACAAAAAGATTGTTGTTGAAAAAGCTCAGAAAATCACCAATATTCGGTGAATTTATTTTTATAATTTTCAATGAAAATTTCATATTTTTTATTTTAATTTTAAATAAATTTTATCAAGAAAATGTTGACTGTAAATACTAACTGTATATATTTTAATATAAGTAAGTAAACATGAGAAAAAATTTTGTACGCCTGATTCTTTGAAAGAAAAAAATGAAACTAACTACACTGCTAAGAAGACAAAATAAAATTTCCATAATCTGCTTGTAATTTACTACAATCATGTATTCAGAAAATAAGAAATCATCCTGGTTCAAGGACCGCCGGGGCTTCTTGATTGTACAAAACTCTTCCTGCTACGATGACTGGTTTATCGTTTTCAAGATTTTAATTATTCACCTCTTTAGTTGTGGCATTGACTGAACATCACAACCTCACCGGTACACAATGTACTTTAAAGGATCCTGTAAATTTTTGATGGACGGCATTGAAGGATATTTGGTGGGTGGCACTCTTTCTCAACAAAAGAAATAATGATATCTTGCAACACTTGGAAAATACTTTTTAAGTAATGTGCGGATGCCAAATTTAGCCAGAGGAGGACATTAATAATAAACGAAACCAAATCACGCCTCAGGCAATGTTCCTGATAAAAATGAACATTAACACTGTTGGGCCTCTCCAATAATGTGATCTTCGGATACAGAGCAACACCATCAATTGCAAAGTAAACTTAGGCTCAGTTTTAAATTTGAACTAAGAAGGAGCAAACTGGACACAAGAGGTGAAATAGTGATCATTACCCGATAAATAATTACACTTAAGCTTAAAGTAATACTCGTCCTCCATGATAAAACTTGAAGTCATTTTCCTGCTCGTACCTTTGCTCTTTTTTTGGTCCTCCGTATACTGAGAAGCTTTTCTTTTCTTGCGCTCGTGAATGATATTGTCTATATTTGTGATACCCTGCACGCTATTTTTCTTGCCTCTTGTCCGAGGAATACACAAAGGCCTTTTTAATTCCCATGGACCAATGCTCGCTTATTGTGCATTCGATAATTTCCTATTGTGCCATCCACTTCCAGGCTTCCGTGACACATCTTGACTCTTGGCCAGTCTTGTGAGTATGAAATAAATTGTGTACCTTGAACACATTTACTCATAAAGTGATTTATAGTAAATATTTTTCCTTTCATAGAATTCTACTTACAGAATTCACCAACTCTCTCATGAGGTTCTTGTTTTTTCTTAGGAATTTTGATTTTATTCAGTATTTTGTTTTCAGAAAATTCCCCCAAAAAAATCTGATATCTAATTCTAGGCATCCAATGTTTTGCAAACTTAAAAAAAGATTTGTTGTAATACATTTTATTAGTAGTTTCTTTTTATCTTAATTATGTTTTAATGTGCAATATCTAATTCATTATTGTGTTTGTATATTAATGACTATTCGATACATTTTTAGGTCAATTCTTTTCATTATACTATTTACAACACACATTAATCTTTGATCTTTTGTCATAATGAAAATAAATGAAATATTCATGCAAAGGTAATGACATTGATTTTAGAAATCTCCAATACTTATTAATCATTTGCACCTATAGCGAACAATCTATAAAGTGAGAGACCTTGAATTTATGTGCTTATTATGTGCTTATATTTAAATGAAGGAAATTATAATTTTGGCATATTTACATAATTATCATTTGATAATGGTTTGAAATATAAAAAAATAATTTGATTGTTGAGACAATTTTGGAAAGGCATCAAGTCCTATGATTTTAGAAGTTGATTACAATGCTGTACAAAGAAGAACATTAAGTTTTAACCCTCAAATATTGCGATATAGACAAAAAGTAAATTCTTGAAATATTTTTAAATGGCCACCGAGGGAATTTCGCTGCTTAGCATTAAGCTAGCTAGATAAATAATAATATATAGTATTCATTTATTATTAAATTAAGAATGGGTCAAAATCACCAGTCCGCACTACGTACACTAACAAAGTCGCTTGTTAGTAAGTAATGGTAAATCTAATGGCTAATCGTTTCAATTGTTAAAAATAAGAACTCGTAAATATGCAAAAAAATTATATATATATATTTTTTCAAATTATTTTGCCGATTAGATTTTTATATATTTTGTTTAAACAAAATTTATTTCAATATAAATATTTTACAGAGTTGACCTAATGTCATTTAATTTCCTCAATTCTGAAATTATTTCAACCGACTTCCTAAAATGCCTATTGGCTAAAGTAGATTCCAATTTTTGAAAGAAAATTTTTTTTCTTGAATTTTTTGAAACAATGTCGAATTAATAATTTGAAAATAACTTTTGCAGATTTTTTAATTAAACTGATATTTATTTAATATTCAAAACATTATAGATATAATAGTCATTGAAATAACTTTCATTACTTTATTTGGCTGTACACTTTTTTTAGAAACTTTTTACAAGGAATTATTATGCGAAATTGTAATAATTTTTTGAGAAATGATTTTGAAAATATAACTTAATTTTTCACAAATCCAAATGGCTTCACGTAGTGTTGCTTTAGTAATGCTGGTTCTTTTTTTAGGAAAAGGTAATTTTAAAAATTCAGTCAAATTACCATTTAAATTTATGCTCCGCTTCAATGATTCTTTAATACAATATGCCTTTTATGTCATAAATATTGCAAACATTTTTTCTTTAGAAATCGATGCCACATTTTTACCATTTGTATAAATGCATTTTCATAACATGTCCATTTATGTCTTCCGTTATTTTATTTCATATAAAGATTTTTTAAATATATTTTATCAATTTTTTGGCATTATCCTTTTCATCCCAATCAGCAATCACTGTATAAAGACCCTGCAGAAAATATGACAAACAGATCCAAAATGTATATTTTAAGTGAAAGATAACGAGTCATTATTAACGACACTTAAAAAGATGCCATGACAAGTACAGCGTTTTACATTTCATGCAGAAAAAATTACTGTGAAAAAGGATAAATAAATAATATATTTGATTGTATTATCATTTTAGTTTTTTCAATTAATTGTTGAGAAGCAATTCAACAATTTACTTAAATTTCAATTAATATCAATATGACAGAAAAATTAAAAAGGCAGCCCCCTACATGTAACCAGCGAAAGATGCGGCGGGTTATTAATTCAAAAATTAGGACAAAAGCCTTTACTCGAAGAAATACCAAATTTCTTATACAGAAAATCAGTACATCAACCAAAATAATTTTTAACTATCTTTTTATTTCAGAATATCTACTGCCAATAAAAAATGAATATTAAAAGCGTTTTTGAGTAAATCAAAAATTGGATAAGAATAAAAGCCTCCACTCTTCAATATCTTTAAATATTCTATATCTGTCATGGAGTCTGATTATGGTAATTTAAAAAGGTATTATCACCATATTCATGAAAAATTTGTTTAAACAAAAAAAATGTTTTACTTTAAAAATTTTTTTTTAAATTTTAGGGTCCAATTGAATGTTCTATTAAATGTCCCAAGGTATATCACAAAATAAGATCTAAAATAAGAAATAATTAATTTAAATTCGAGTCTTTGCACTTAATATAAGAATAATTATCAAGTTTAAATTTAATTGCACGTCGATTGCATTATTAAACAAGGATTGTTTAGTATTTAAAATATTGTTTCAAAGAGCATGGAACTTTTTCAAAAATTAAAACAAAGTTGCTATGTCAACTGAAATACATTTACACACATACACAAAACGTTTAGTAAATATTTTTAAATTTAAATACATTAAAGTTTAAAACATAAATTTAAAAATTTAAACAAAAGTTTAATGTTGACACATACTTTATAACACATACAAAATTTCAAAGATTTTTTATTACAATTTACAGTTACAACTTGAACAAATCACTTTTCTAAACGCTAAAAGACTTTTACACTTTTCGAGGGATTGAGCTGTTCAAATTCAGAAGGCACGCAACATTTGAAATGTGTCTGAATATTATTGCTTGTTTTGTTTAAAACAACTATATTTTATTTATTGGTTTGTTGTAATCATTGTAGCAAAATTGAAACCCATGAAACGGGAAATCGGTTTACCGATTGGAAAGATTTTCCACTACAGTTTCATTGGATTTTTCAGTAGTAGAAATTTTCTATGCAGCTTGATTTGATTGGCAAGTGCTATTGATTTTTTTTGAAATGGAACCTCTTACTGCTTTCATAATTGACAACATTAATTAATGGAACTTAAATTACAGATAAATTAGAACTTCTGAATTATTATACTACATTTTGTCAAACATTGCTTAATGTGACATTAATTAAATCATTTCAAATTTTTAAATATTTTTAATTTAAAAATGAAGAATCAATACATTATTATTATTATTATTATTATTATTATTATATTATTATTATTATTATTATTATTATTATTATTATTATTATTATTATTATTATTATTATTATTATTATTATTATTTTTTTATTATTATTATTTATTTTTATTATTTTTATTATTATTATTATTTTTATTATTTATTATTATTATTATTATTATTATTATTATTATTATTATTATTATTATTATTATTATTATTATTATTATTATTATTATTATTTTTATTATTATTATTATTATTTATTATTATTATTATTTTTATTATTTATTATTATTATTATTATTATTATTATTATTATTATTATTATTATTATTATTATTATTATTATTATTATTATTGTTTTTGTTGTTATTATCATCATTATCAGCTTGTCATAAAAATTTCAGATAATGCACATCTGTTTCTGGAAAATGGAAAATTTATTGTATTTAAATATTAATTTTGTTTGGCAAAAATAATAATGAAAACTGATCTACATTAATTTATAGTTGTCAGTCAAATAAATCGGATCTAAAAAATTTTAGATTAAAGTTATATATTTTCAAAGAAAAAATTATATATTTCCAAATATTATCTTTAGAAACGTAACAGATTGATCAATTGTCTCGAAAAATTGATTTTCAGGTGCAAAAACATAAAATTTATCTTCGAATTAATTTAAAGTTTGAGTGTAAATTAATTATGTAATAAAAAACACAAACGTTATTTTTTTAGGAAGAAAATGCGGCAACAGGCACCAACTAAAGATATTAAACCAAATCTAATAATTCAAAAAATATTTAAATTTCTTTGAAATATAAAGAAATTCAATGATTTTAATTAATTAATTGGAATTTTGTGGGCGACAATATGACCATTGTTTTTGGAAAACAAAATTTCCGAGTTCGATAGACACGGTATTAGTTTTTTCAAACTACGGTGAAATCATTGAGAAGGGGAAGGATTGTTGATCTAGCTTACTGACCCAAAATGATTAATGTGAAAACAGGGTATAAAAGAGAGTCCATACAGCAATGCGTATCAGTAAGCAGGCATTAATAATTTTCGAATAATTAAAAATTTATCCTGGGTAAACTGATTTTAGAGTGTGGATTTATTTAGAATTATTTAAATTTGTGCTTTTGTTCTTGAATATTTCTTATTTGTTAGATAGCTGATATAAGTTATAATCCTACTCAAACCTTTAGAAATTCAACAATTGCAACATTTTATTAAGGATTTTTAACAAAATATTTTTTAACCTCTAGATAATTATTATAATTTATACCTAATTATTAAAACAATAGTAAATTTTATTTTTAATTAATTTTTATCAACTATATCTGGGATTTTCTGAGTTATTAGTTTTTTCATTTAATTACATAAACTTCTGCCTACTACGCAAATTGAGTTTCAAAAAAGGCAGTCCTTTCCTCTATAATGTTGATACAATATGCAGATGTGACAATGTATATTGCGTACATCATCAAACTAGTGCATCTTGAGATTCACTTATTCATTTACAAGCTACTTTACTGGTTCGAGAGACAAAATATTTAAAATCATTTAATTAAAATCAGCTATGGTTTTTCCATTTTTAAAATATAATCAAGCATTCATTTAAGTTGTTTAAATCTCTCCGTTAAAAAGTTTTTATTTGGTAATGAATAAAATAACAATAAAGCGTCAAATATTGAAAAATATTTCTCATTTTTCTATCAAAATAAACTAGTAAAAAGTTACAAATTATCTTTTTTCAATTTCAACAAACAAAAACTAAACGTTTTATGATAAGTTTTAAAACAAAAAAAACTAATTATAGAAATACCAAATCTTTTGCTTCATACTAATTTTCGTTTAAAAAAAATGAAAAATATCGAGAAAATGAAAATTAATTAAGTCGGCTCAGAATTTCAAATAAACAAAAACTGTAAATTTTCTACACATCACAATTAGAAATTGTACGATAAGATCGGGAAATTCGTTCCAATTCTTTCTACCTGTTCTCAATGGAAATTAGCATAACCAATCGAGACAAACCGATTTTACCCTAAACAGTGAAATCGGTTTAACTTTGTATTGTGATTTTTGTTTTACTGATTTGTTATTATTATTTTTATTTTTATTATTTATTGTTTGTTTGGCTGGTTGATGGATTTACTCTGTAGCTGGCCTTAAACCGATAGAAGAGTTGGTAAATTTTCATGTTATTTTTTCACAATGTTAGAGCGGCGAGAAAACGACACTAGACAGTTTTAATCGCCTTCTGCGAGAAATTGATATCCAGCCCGCTTCTTGATGAGAGTCGATAAATCACCTTTCTGGATCACTTTTAATGTTCACAATTGATAATATTTAAATTTTGTTGTTTTAATCAATTTGGATATTTTATTTATTAGTTTCAGTTGTGTAAAACAAATTTGTTCATTATTATCTAGAAATTTTAGCGAGATCATTAAAATCACGTCAGATTTCTTTAATTGGTTTTACGTCAATTTTTCCATGTCAAAAATGTGAAATTTTCATGAGAATATATTTTGTAATGGATTTGAATTGAAACTCTGATAAAAGAGATGTGAAAGAAAATTATGTGAACAAAAAATTATTCGCAACACTTAAAAAGCCTAAATTAACAAAATTTCAGTGTGAAAAAATTGAAAAATCAATATTTCTAGGGGAGGGAAAACAGATATGTGCCGGTAGCAAATAAAATATAAAATTCTAGCTTGATTAGTTCAAATTGATGAAGGATCGTTAGGTAACGTTATTTTAAATGATTTACTTAATTAAAGCCAATCATCAACGTTTTGGGTCACCGAGGTTGAACGGCGTGACATTGACCTGTTAGGTGGAAAAGACCTATATACCCAAATTATATTTTGCAAAACTCGATACCAAGGAGCCTGAAGAACTAATAAAATAATAATTTAATTTGTTTTCAGAAAATATCAGAAAATATCAAAAAATGATTGCTGAGGATTTCTACTATATAACAGTTAGTATTGTAATGTCGGTCGAAGCTAGTGTAAATATTTTAGTGAATTTGTTGATAAATTCTGTTTTTGAAAAATAGAGCATTATTGTGAAGGTTTAATTTTTTTAATATTGGACATGTTTTTTATTACCGAAACTAATTAATAACCCAACAGTTTCTTGAAATTTAGAACAAATTAAAAGAATTTTGTTTTAATTTTACTTTTGCAATACTGAACGTATATAGTTAATGAATTTATTTCAAGTCACTTTATTGCCATTATTTACAATTAATAAAACATCCTTCATAGATTCGGTTATAAAAATCTCTAGTGTCATATAATTTCACGAGTTACGGATTCTATTGTTCAGTAGATGACGTACTCCAAACATAAGATGTCGCAATAGATCTGAGAAAGAAACATTTGCCACGAAATCGTCATTTTTAATTGCACTTTTGGATATACTATCAAAAACTACTGATAAGGCAATAAAATGGCCACATAATAATAATTTTCACGTCATATATAATAGAAAAAAATAATTCACTATTGCTTGTATTTTCGATATCTGTGCCATTTCCCATTGGTAAATGTCACAGCAAAATAAATTAAAACATTCCAAGTATACACATTTTCCCATAAACGATAAATGAGAATAAACGTAATTAAAATTTATAAAAACAGCAAAAGATGCTTATAGCAACAATTTGCTGCTATTGGTCTAATTTTATGGAAATGAAAAGAAAAAATTAGAAATAGTTGATCAGTGGTGGAAAAAGATTAGGCATTTTACAAAAAAATTAATTTAATTAATTGTTTAAATTTAATTTATATATTCCGTGCAGTGGTTTTAGTGACTAGTAGAGACCGACAGAGTTTTTTAAAAATATATTTACACCATCTGTTATAAATTATGTGAATCAAAGACATATTATTGAGCAAATCGTTCTTTAAAAGTTATATTTTTCGTTTATTTTACATTTCTTAAAGGATTATTTTAATTTTGTAATGATAATTTATTGTGAATTTCAGAACCTTTATGATTTCTCTTTTTTATTAAAAAAGTACAATTTTTAAAATTTTTTAAATTGATATTTTCAAATGCCTCCTAAAATATTTTCGCTCATTTATAATTTCTTTAATGTTTTAATCTTGTTGTAATAATTTTCTACACGTCCCGTGAAAAGAAATTAAATTAAAATAAATTATGATTTACATTGCTACTTTTTGTTCCGCTCTCATTCATAAAGAGGGAATTCGATAAAATGTTTGAAAAAAATGCCGTAAAAATGCCCGTAATAAATGATCACTGTCCATAATTTTTTTAATTTTTTGTGTAATTTGTAATAGTGTTTTTGTGTGTAGTTTATATGTGTTTGTATTTAATTTTTACATTTTCGTCGTTTATTTCTTTATATATAAATTGATTTTATCTTATTTAGATATTAATTTGTTGTAATATCTCCCGTAATTTATGTGATTTAATATCGTAGTGTATATAATAGTTGAGAAAATTTTGACACAAGTTTTATTAAATATAAAAGAATACTTTGAATTCATATTCACTCTAATTTTCGGAATTTTACCTTTTTTGGATGAACTTTTCCGGATTCCTTTTTCCTGAACTATATTTTAATTGCTGACAGCGCCGTTTTATCCAGTAAGCACTATGCCTAGGGTCTACAAACAAAATTAAATTACATATTTTATTTTTGTTTTCATTTTGTTGTAATGTTGTTGATTGATTAAAAATAAAAAAATTAACAAAAAACATAATAAAGAAACCAAAATTAAAATTGCAAATTCAAAAGTAATATCTTTTAGTTAAGTTGGGTTGCTCTACAGTCTACACAGTAAACTAAATTATATGAACTTTATTTGATTTTTAGATGTTTTTCGTTTTCTCAATTTTTTCTAAAATTCGTGATAAAGATTAAAAAGATTGCAAAATATAATTAGAAATGTAATTAATGTTTTACTTATAATTTATCAGTATATAAATGAAATTATTAATAAAATTTGAATTATACAAATAAAATGCAAAAAGGTTTGCACTAATCAATTAAAAATGTGTTAAATCAATTTAAATTTAAAATACATACAAACGACAATTTAAAAAATTGAAAATATGTAGAGAAAATATTAAGAGAAAATATGTAGAGAACTAAGCGATAAGTACAATTATGGCAATTTTAAATGGACATGAGATCTCCGTGTAATATAAGTATAAAATTACAAGTCAATTAATTGATTAAAACTTTGTTGACGACATTAATCATTTTAATAATGAATCAAAATCCCCAAATTTTACAGGTGTGGTTAATGCCTGTCAAGCAGTGGTAACATATTTAATAATAATTGTGTATGTTCAGAAAGTAGATTAGTAAAACAAGAGATACGGCAAGCAGATGGATATGATTAGTGTCCCAGTAGGCATTTATAAACTATTGAACTTGACTAAACTTACAAAATTTTGTTGAAAAATATATTCATAAGACAATTTAGAGAGGACATACTGCTTTAATATTATGAACAACGTAACCTGCTGTCAAAAATATACATCCTTAAACAATTCTAGCCAAAATATATCGCAAAATTTGAATATTAATGTTTATTAAATTGGATATATTTTTTTAATTAAAAGTAAGAGTCTATTAATAATGTGCATTCAAATAATTCAAATATTATAATTCAAATGATTAAATAAATCAAATTTTTAATGTGTTATTAATATTATAAATTTTTGTTAATTTAAAATTTGAATATTTATTTTTTTTTTAATTGGTTTGCATAAAAATATTTGAAAAATTCATTTTTTCTTTTTATTTTGTTATTTCTAATAGTGAAGGATAGTGAAAATGTTTAAGTGCAAATATAAATTCAAATTGAGAAATAAAAAGATAGAATTATGAATCAACAAAATATTATATTATAAAATAATAAAAAATAGCTAAGAGAAATCGGATATAAATACATAATGTCTCAAAATTGAATGCATTCTTTATCAGATTTATGGACTTTTTAACGACAAATATCCTAATTTCTTCTGTCATTTATCTATGATTTATAGACAATTGACTTGAAAAAACAATACGTTTTGAGTAATTTTATCAACAAAATTTTGAATACAAATAAACTAAGACTATTAAAATAATGTTTAATGGAAATTTTTTTAATTATAAAATACTTTTACTGTATTGTTTACAGACGTAACACCGAGATTTATTTTAGATGGAAAGGGTAGGAAGGTTATTATAAATGTAGACTTTTTAAAATAAACTATTACTGTCAAACTAAACGATATGAGGATAGTAAGAAATTTATTTTGACATACTTCACTTTTTGGTTGGAGTCTTGATCATGCATCAGCTGTCATATATTATCATCGGAAATGATAAATATTAATGATAAATAAGCTAACTTATATTTTTCATTAAATTTATATTTTTTAAAGATAAATATCAAAATTAAGACTTCGGAGAATTAATATTTTTAAATTTATTTAATTTCACATTACTAAATGTCTTTAAAATAGCAACTATCATTGAAAAGAAATAATGAAAAAAAATTTTATGCAATAATTCATATTTTAAATTATACAAAAATCGGTCCGGAGAGCCCTCTCGATCCCGTTCATTGAAATTAATTTGTTTATAACAACCAAACTAAATTAATATCGATTTTTCGTGATATTAATGTGAATTATTGAATTTTTTGTATTTTGCACAAGAAAATAATTTCAATTCAATAATTGTTGCTCAAAGATCAATATCAAAATTAAAGCACCAAAACTCAATAATCTTCAGACTATTAAATTTTCTGTCTACTGAAAACTTTTTTTTAACTTTTAGAATTCTCTAAAGAAATAATAATTAATTATACTGCACTGTTGCAAAGTTATTGAATTAAAATTTTTGTAAAAATAAAAAATCAAATAATTTTTTTATTATTAATTTATAAATATATTTTGTTAGATATTGAAGTTCAATAATTTAAAAAAATTTAGAACCGATCAATATATTGCCTTTGAAAAAGTGAAAACCAAAACCAATCAGAAAATAAATTCAATAAAATTGAATTTCAATTTTCACAAAATTTTATCCAACTCTGTTCCAGGTCTTCCGCCAAATTTACAGAAATTGATTAGTACAGAAAACAAATCAAAAAAAGAATCGGATAGAGTAAGTATTCAATAAATATATTTTTCTAAAAAGTAAACAATAAATAAAAAGTATTTTAACATCTTTAATATATTGGTATATATATATATATATATATATATATTAGTATTTTAATCTTCTTGCATGGCGACCACGCTTTTAACTCAAGAATTACTGCTAATCGTCCCGTCATCTCTGTACTCGAGTTCTAGAGCATTGTCGATTGAAGGGTTTAACCAATATTAGTGACACAATAGAGGCTGTAAAAGTGAAATAGGAATGTCTGATTTTAGAATTTTGTTGAAAAGTTTTAATAGTTATTGGGAACGCGTGATATGTGAAGCATTGCTGATAAGGTCATTGGATCCAAAGATTAATGTGCCAAGTGCTATGACTATGAATGTTTTGAATGTTTTTAAATAGTTTACGTATGTTAAATCATGTTTATGTATTGTTTTTGAACAAAAAACTTTTTTTTAATATTATTAAAATAATTGAAATTTTAAATTACATTAATTTTTTTAAAAAGTTATAATATAAATAAAATTTTAAATTAATTAAAAGTTATTTGAATACATTTTAAAATATTTATTTATTACAAAATTAAATTAATAAAAAATAATTTGTTTAAATTAAATGTTAATTCATAATATTTTTAGTGTGTTTTGAGTACCTGAAAATATAGTTATGCTATCGAAATATATCGTACAAAAAGTTTTTTATTGTCGTTATCTTTATTAAATCGTTGCCAAATTTATTTAATTACTTATTTATAAATCCTCCCATAGTCAAATACATTCAATTGTAAATGACATGGATGAATTTATCGAAAAAATTTAATCCTATGTTTTAATAATTCAAAGTGATTGTTCAAGCATATTTAAATGTGTATTGTCTCAACTAATATAACAAAATTCGCGATGAAAAAGATTATGTGAAAAGGCTATGATTAGCTTTTGAAGAAAATCAAGATTTAGCTAAGGATTTGGAGAATTTACTCAAATATCGAAAGGGAGATGATGATGCATAAACTTATATCAACAATATCCAATAATATGCTCAGAAAATCTTGAAGCACAAATTTTAAATGCCAACGTTGACATCTTTCGTTTTAAAACCTTGCGTTGACAATGAAAAAAAAACGTGAAATTTAACGAAAGAAGAATCGAAATATGATGTAGAATCAGAACAGAAAGGTTTAACACGAAATAAATGTATTAAAATGATAATGCAGAAAATGGATGAATATAAATCAAAGAAATAACTGTTATGTTTCTTTTTTAAAATATGAACAATACATCATAGATTGGAATTTTAGAAATCAAAACAAAACGAAATGAAAATCAAATTTCCAAAACCACTAGATCAATTTCAAGGAAAAAGAGATTTCAACGGCAGACAAACAATTCGATTCAATTTCCAAAATAGAAATTCATAACCACGTTCAAGTCTTCAATGCTATGTATGTCGTGAATGTCCTAATACACCTATCCCCAAATTTACACGGTAGATTGGTTCCTAAGAATTCCGTGTAAATCGAAACCGTGTAAATGGGAAAAAGTCATATTTTACAATATAGTAAAGTCTTATTAAATTTTAATCATCAGAATTCTCAATGTTCTGCCATCTCTTTAGAAATGGAATAATTTTACTTTCTTCGCTTGAAATGGATATTTCTGAATCATTTATAGACTGTGTAGGAACTTCTTCCGGTGTGATCTTTGTCACAAAATCTATAATTAACAGTTGAGTGCTATTTTTGGTCAAATTTTTATAGATTTCTTGATATTTCGCCAAACATTGATTTAGTTCTCTTTGAAATTGATTAGCTCGCTCAACAATTGGATCATGATTTAAAAAATAGTTTTCTAATTTTTACCTAATTCAAGACCTTTCCGAAAAATTGAAGTTAATTCTAACGGTAAATAGCGCCGAAATTAAAAAAATTATTTCAATAATAACATGAATACTTAAATGGGGGAATTCCCTGTTTATGCTTACATTTTTACTTTTAAATAAATATACATATACATATTATTATTATAAATATGTATTGATAAGATAGCAATAAAAAAAATTATAATTTTCGAAACCGTGTAAAAGCGAAAACGTGCCAAAAAAGTACTGTACAAATCGGGGGATAGGAATATTCGATTACAAGTATACAAAGACGAGCCAAACGACTATGACGAAAATTCTGTGATTTCGGGAAACGCCAAAGCTACAGAGGAGATATATTAGGAGCAATAAATAAATGTTTGACTGATTATTTGTTTGATAGTTTTAGTACAAATATTGATTTTTTCCTTAATCAAGAATTTGATAATATATTATTTTTATCAATATTTTTCAATGATAAAAAATTATACCCTATTTTTTGAAAGTTTAAAAAATAAGAAAAATTATGATTTATCAAAGAAGACCAATTAAGCTCCATAACGTCATTAGAACATATATGCATTTATCTCCCATTATTGATTTCTGCACAAGATGGAATTCCACCTTATATAAGGTTCTTTTGCATAAAAAGCAGCTATTAAGGGCAAATAAATTCAAGTAAGAATGATCAACGATGAAATAGAAATTACACCAATTGTTATAATAATACAAAGCTTGTTTCTTTTATACGAAGCTGTAAACAACTTTCGCAAGCAAAAAATAAAATTATATATAGCAGATATTATTTTAGAAACTTTACAGTGAAAATACTAAAATAAAGAAGAAATGTGCCATCTGATATTCTTCTCTTTTTTTAAATGATCTCGATTCGTTAAGATTCTATAATCAACCTTCTGATAAAAAATTATTTTTCTATAAAATATTATTAAAAAGCTCTTTCTCAACAATAACAACTTCCAATCTCATTATAACAAATCTAAGGAAACAATTTTCTTTTCACTAATTTGAGTTAATTCAGCTCATAATTTTGATCTTCAATGTCATTTGCAACCTTCTATCGAAATGAAATTTCAGATTTCCTCTCAAATGGTCAGTTAGCTCTGAAACGTATTGTACTTGACAAAGACCTTCAAGGCATTGAACCAAAAACCTTCAACAACAAGAGAGCTTTTTCTATTGCTAATTTGATTTTATCAACCAACAGTTTGAATCTCAGCTGAAAATTCAAACAAAATTCGTTTTATAAATAGAAATTACAAAAAATAAATATTATTTGTGTATTACTCAAAAAATTTGTAATCTCGTTTCAATCTCAAATTTTTTCTCGGGTGTCGGTTTAGATGACTCTAAGTGCAATGCATGTTATATTGACATTTGGTACAGATAGCAGTCGGTGTGCGTAGCACCTCAACCTATGAAATCGGTTTATCAAAATGCCTGAAGATTTATTAAAATAAATGAAAA
>CM039679.1:299297795-299470295 GCA_022537955.1 Schmidtea mediterranea | reverse complement strand
GAAATAACAGTTTATATATATGGATGTAAAGGGCTATAATCCTACTTATATTGGTTTTTAACACTAAAATTATGATTTAAATTGTGATTTATGTCCTTAAATTATGATTTATTTACTAATTAAATTGCAATTAGCATGAAATTCTAGATAAATAATTTACTAGAATAGTAGAAATAACGATTATTATTATTATTATTATTATTATTATTATTATTATTATTATTATTATTATTATTATTATTATTATTATTATTATTATTATTATTATTATTATTATTATTATTATTATTATTATTATTATTATTATTATTATTATTATTATTATTATTATTATTATTATTATTATTATTATTATTATTATTATTATTATTATTATTATTATTATTATTATTATTATTATAAGGATTGCGTATAAAATTTATATTTTACTCAAATTCTAAGATGTCTAATGAAATACAAATATCGAATTTCATTTTGCAAAATTCAGGAAATAAATT
Source organism: Schmidtea mediterranea (assembly GCA_022537955.1). Taxonomy (NCBI): domain Eukaryota; kingdom Metazoa; phylum Platyhelminthes; order Tricladida; family Dugesiidae; genus Schmidtea; species Schmidtea mediterranea. The sequence continues at coordinate 299,469,798 of CM039679.1, read as the reverse complement.
ATTTGCAAACGGCCGATCAAATAAACTGATTTTTCCATTGCTAAACGAAATATACAAATATTCAGCAATCGAAATTGAAAAGTCCCAAATTTTTGATATTTAACAATTGATGGAAACGATCATTGTCAGGTAAAAGACATTTTATTTGAATTCGCCAACAATGTAGCGTTTTTGGATTAATAAAATTTGACATTTTAATTCCAACTTTAACTTTAACTTTAGACGTGAAATAGAAAAGAAATGACAAAAATTGAAATTTTTTCTTCATAATTTTTTTATTTTCGTTTAGTTATTTCCAATATTAATGAATGAATGAATGAATGAATGAATGAATGAATGAATAATAAATAATAATAATAATAATAATAATAATAATAATAATAATAATAATAATAATAATAATAATAATAATAATAATAATAATAATAATAATAATAATAATAAATAATAATAATAATAATAATTGTGAGGATATTTAGCATTAATTATTAGCGGATATAAAATTAGGTTTTAAAATGATTAAAATGTAAAATAAGATTTAAATTTACTTTTGATAAATTACATAAAAATATTGAAATATTTGATTATAAATTATTTTACTAATTATTAAATAAAATAAGTATAAATTTATGTTTTGAATGAAATTAAATTTTGAAATAAAAGTAAATGCCGTTGTTAATTTTGTTTAAATTTTGAATAAATTTTGAACTTTTAATGACTACAAATTTAGAACTAAACGAAGATGTTTTCACAACATCTAACATGACGACCACGTCAATGGTACTTTTACTAAGTAATTTGACATCAGTGGAATTAACAAAGGTTCGAAATGTGGAAATATTTATCCAACAATGTGAGAAATATTTCCGGGTCAACAAATTAACGGGTTTTCGTCAAGAGATGATGGTTGAACTCTGAATTAACAAGGAGATTAAAGGAAATATTTAGACGTTGATTCTTCAATTAAAGATTATCGAGAAAAACTGCGGAAAGCGTTTACTAAGAATACCACAATAATTCAAGATATAACAAATGCATTCGAATATAGGCAGACGAATGAAGAGCCAGATGTATATTTAAAAAAAATAAAGAATCTGGTGGACAAGCTGATGAGCCACGAATGGACGCAGATAAATTAAAAGAGTTATTGGTACACTGTTCCGCACAAAGGAAACTGAAAATTAAAATTATGGGCAGATGAAATCACTGGAACGGAAGAAATAAAGAAGAAGATCAAGAAGTTGCACGAGGTTAGGCAGATGAGCGAAGAGGTTTATACGGTAAGAGAAAGGGTACCCGAAGTAGAAATAAAAAAAGCTATAGAGATGTCACCATAAAAAATAATAGAAATTTCGAATCGGAAATTGGAAACAAAAGATACAGAGATAATGTTGCTCTAGAGAATAGAATTGTATAATGTTTTGCTGCGGAAGACAAGGCCATATACAGAGAGAATGTTCGAATAGACAGCGAAGAGTTATCACATGTTATTCATGCGTACAACAAGATCATATAAAGAGAGAGTGTCCAAATAGACGTAAGAGAGTCATTATATGCTATGAATGTGCAGTGGAGAGACACACAAAGTGAGATTGTAATCAATTAAGATGCCAAAGATGTGGATTATGAGGAATACTATACGAATTTGAACAAGATTAAGCAAACATCGACAAATAGAGATAACGGAAGACAAAGTGAAAATTACGAAAGGAAGATCAACTATCAAGGAAGAAAAAACGATACGGGAACAGGGATCCATGACGGGAAGAACAGAAGACATGTTGAATACATAGGAAATGAAAGCGATGAAGACGAAGAAGAGAGTTTCTCCGTGACCCCAAATGAGACCCGACAAGAGAAGACATTGTCGAGCAGTTTTATAAAGGATGTTAGAGGCTCCCCCAAATAAAGGACTACATAGAAAAGAGACTTGGGGAGGATATAGAGAGAAGAAAGCAGGAAGAAAATGATAAACGAGTAGTTGAAAAAAGTTAATAGGTTTGTTAAAAAGAACTTTGGGGAGATTGAGAGATGTGAAAATGTGAAACGAGAAGTACGGAGATATTGGCAATAGATAAAAAGTCAAAATCAGGAAATGGATTGTTTGCTTGATTTGGGAGCAACAGTAAACGTAATGAGCTGACCATTACAAAAAATTTAATAATATAGAATTTATGAAGACGGCAAGCAAGTATTTAAAAATGCGCAAATGATAATGAATTGGAAACAAAAGGTAAACTAATGATGGATGTTGAAATAATGGTAATGTGTAAAGTGCTAAGATTTACGATTGTAATTCACATAACACCAGAAGTGATTGGAGGTATAGAGTTCTTCAAACAATTTGGAATACAAATACAATGGCCTCAGATGGAGGAAGTGATGAGCATATGTGTAATATTGATGCGAAATTTGGGAAGCCTATAACAAGAACAGAAAGATTCGACACAGCAAGAAAAAATTAAAATGAACAATACGGTGTTAACAGAATTATTGTTTATGGCAAATAAATGGGACATCGGTTGCACAAATTGCTGAAACATAAAATAGATACACGCGGATGCCCAATAAATATTAAGCTACAAAGACAAACAATCCATTTGGAACCAAAGATTGAGGAAGCTATACAGAATCTGTTTAAAATTGCATTATTAAGAAATGTAAAGTGCAAAGATTGATAAAATGAAAACACGGAGTATAAACATGGTGGAGAAAATAGTAAGTTGTAAATGGCAACAAGACGATGAGGAAATTAGATAAACCAAAGAGGATATATCACAAGGGTCGTGTTGGAAATATATGTTGAAAGAAGTGGTGGCAATGACAATAGAAGGCTATGGGTGCCGAAGAACAACAAACAAAAAATGATAAAAGCGATGCACGTATTATTATCACATATAGAAGCTGAGAAAGTGACAAAATATATAGCTGACCATTATGATATGATTGATATAAAAGAATCGGTTAAAGAAACAATTAAGGCTTGTGAACCATGCGAAAGGGCAAAGGTATTTAAGACAAAAACGAAGGTAGAGACAATTAAACTTACTGCAGATGAACCATGGGAGAAATTATACATAGACATATGCGGACCATTCATAGAGACGTTTAGAAAGAAAAAGTATACTATTGCAATAATTGATCAATATAGCAAGTACATTTACAGGATTAGAACACGATAAAAGAAACGATAAATAATACATGGATTTTAAAGTTCGAGCACCAAAAGAGATTCATGTAGATTGGGGAAAGGCATTTGAGTCAAAAGTCATAAAGGATTTCACATAATCAATTGGAATGGCAATATGTCATTTGAGTCTGTATTACCAAATACAAATGAAAGTGTTGAGAGGCAATTCAGGACAATAGAGAATATGTAAACACATCACTAAAAACAGGGACTCGGACTATTTGGTCAGATATATTGCCAAAAATTGAATTCACATTGAACGCGACGTTTCAAAAAACGATTGTGAAAAATCCAGCTAAGGTGGTATTCGACAGGAAAATATACAGAGAACGATGGTACAGTAGATCATGCCATGAAAAAACCAAAGGAGATAATTATAACTAGAAGAGAGTTCATAGTAGGAAATTCGGTACTAGTAAAAGTAGACGCAATGTCAAAAATTAAAGACAACTACGAAGGACCATACGAAGTGATTCAGAAGATACATGATAGACGATATTCGTTACGAGACGCCAATGAAAGATTGATTCAAAGAAACGTAGAGAAGATGAAAGGATTTCTTAGAGAAGAGGGATGTGAGGATATTTAGGCATAATTATCAACGGACATAAAAGTAAATTTTAAAATGATTAAAATTAAAAATGAGATTTAAATTAACTTTTGATAAATTAAATAAAAATATTTTAAATATTTGATTATAAATTATTACTCTAATTATTAAATAAAATAAGTACAAATTTGTATTTTGAATAAATTTTGAACTTTGTAATGACTACAGATTTTGAACTAATAATAATAATAATAAAAATAATAATAATAATAATAATAATAATAATAATAATAATAAAAAAAAAATAATAATAATAATTTCAGAAAAAATAATAAAATTTATCGCATTTCTTAATTCGTTTTTTTGTTTTTACAGTTTGCATAAACATGGAAAATTTATTTTAATTATTAATGGATGACTTGTTATGATGTTTCGAATGACAACTCTTTTGAGTCTATTGCTGTTATAATAACAATTTTATGAAAACGAATTCAAAATAATTAATTCCAAAAATTATAAGTTATTTAGAGTATTAATTGTAATTTATGCAATGGACAAATAAAATAAAGAACTATGAATAGAAGTTTCATTGTTCTATCCAAATAAATATTGTATTTTGTATAGGTAGAATACTATTAATTGGTAATTGCTGTCTATTTTGTTGGAATAATGATCCATAGTATTAACTATAAATTCTCAGTTCATTGTTTTAGTCGCGTTTATATAAAGACAACGAATGTAAGGAAACATTTTGCACAAGAATTAGTTACGAGTTTTACTTTCAAAAGTAGATAAGCAGAACGATAAACATAAGAACAATAGAAGCATCTATCTATGTTATGCTATACACAATGGGAATAAACTTGAAATAAATTTTGCCAGATATTTTGAAATAATATTACAAAATTTCAAAGGATCTGACAAAATAGACATTGCTGATTCCTTACAGAATTTCATTCTCACACGAAGCAAGTTTAAAGGTGTCATAAGAAATGTTTTACCATTATTTCAAAATGAAATTTTTATAAGTTTATTATAATAAGTCCACATAAAAAGCCGAAATAAATTAATTTATTGTCATCAATTTTTTGGGAGTAAATAGTAAAATATCATGCCAATTGATTACCAAATGATTAATGTTAATAAAATGAAAAGAGAAAAGAGAATGAACTCTCTTAAAATATAATTTAGCTACCCTCACTTAAAAAAGTTTCAATGTAGATTGTGTAGGACATTTTTTGTAAATGCACTTTTATAAATATTTGATATTGTCTTAGGTGTTTTGCTGAAATTCTTTCATAAAATCTTAATTTTAGATAATTTTTAAAGTTTTACTAAATATCCTTTAAAGAAAGTCATTTAATAAAATTTTGTTTGTTATATTAAATAAAAAGTTAAATTTTGATTTATAAAATTTGACAGAAGTCGCTTATATTTATAGAAGTTATATAAATATAGTTACGATGTAATGATTTAATTAAATAATTTCAATAAATTTGTTGCTGATTCATCGTTTATTTTAGGTGATTGTGATTTAATAACCAAAGCCTCACAGAAAATTTCCTACTTATTATTGAATTTTTTATATAAAATTTTAAAATCTTTTAAATGAGTTGTTCCTTTGCACATTTTCCTATGGTCAATTATATTACTCACGTCTCGCAATCGGATATCTTCCTGAACCCGTGTCCGAAGAGGACCGGAAGTATTTCCAATGTATCTGGCATTGCACCAATTACATGAATATTTATACACTAGATCAGAAACTAAACCTATATTTATTGATTTTAACGATTCTGATACTAATTTAAATACATTTGAATCACCTAATGATTTTGTGACAGACAATTTAAAATTTATAAAACCTTGCGAATATGGAATTACAGAAACATGAAAATTACAAAATAAAATGGAATTACAAAAAATCTTGAGATGTTTAGTAATAAATCTCAAACCCAATAAGTTTGGTTTATGATCAAACATATAAATTTTAATAAAATGGATCAATTACTTAAATATGAATATTTTCGATAAATCTGTGATTCGGAAATAAATTTTCCTAATGTTATTATTCGTAACACTATGTTAACATTATTTATCAAAACAATTATAAAAAATATAAAATCTGTTTTTATTATTATTATTATTATTATTATTATTAATATTATTATTATTATTATTATTATTATTATTATTATTATTATTATTATTATTAGTAGTAGTAGTAGTAGTAGTAGTAGTAGTAGTAGTAGTAGTAGTAGTAGTAGTAGTAGAAGTAGTAGTAGTAGGAGTAGTAGGAGTAGTAGTATAAGTATAAAACGATGATTCCTTGGTAGCAGCATAAATAAAATATATCAGATAAGTGAATAACAAAATATTGTTGTTGTTATTAGTATTATAAATTGCAATAACGCTGCAATCGTTTTCTTCAGTAATCATAATTAAAAATACAATAAAATTTATTTTAAACAATCTTTCTTTATTAAAATGCGTATTTAAACAAACTTTATTCTTCACGTTATTTAAATATATTTTTGAAGCTTTGATAAATTCTTTGCATAAAATTTAATTATTTCAACTTCCTTAAAATTAACTTATTTAAATTAAAATACTCACATATCACAATTATTGTTATTATTATAATTATTATTATTATTATTTATTTTAATTATTTATTATTATTGTTATTATTATTATTATTGTTATTATTATTATTATTATTATTATTATTATTATTATTATTATTATTATTATTATTATTATTTTATAAATATTAATAACGAAAACTTTAATTAAATACATTACTGACAGTTGGTGACTTGTAATTCATGAAAAATTTAACAGAAATGGACCAGCATAAATGTTAAATTGTAAATAAATTTCCCACAGCCATATACTCATCATTAAATTAACCATTAATTAATGCAATAATAAAAGGTAAAAAATTTTAAAATATTCACAAGCAATATTGAAAGTTAAAATAAAAGCAAAAAAATAATTATATCTGTAAAACGAACGTAAAGATAGTTGAACTGACATTTACTGAACAATTTAGGTGATCTCAACCCCATTATTGGATCAGATAAATCGCCGAATATGATCGGTGTCATGCCTTGTGCAATAGTTTGGTTATTCAATTATATCCAGACAATAAGAAAACAGGAATATGCGCGGTTTTCAGTGCGAATATCGGCAGCAGAAATTTCAGGGAGGCAAGAAAATTGCCGGGATCTCCTCTTATCCATATCAAATCCATGTTTGTTAATTAGTAGAAAATTTGTATGAAATTTACATTAATAATTAATAGCCAGTGACAGTAGTCAGCCTCTCAATTCGTCGTCGTCTTTATTTAACAGTCTCGTTGAACTGCGCGCTGTCAATGTTGAAAAGGCGGCATATTACCTTGATTACGCTTTAACCGAACGATCAAAATCTGAAGAAAATGGATTGTCACATATGTTTCTCACTTTGCATTTATATCAGTATCATTTACAGAACGATTCCGGAAGTACGATTTTGTTGTTGAAATTTATTAATAATTTAATAGTTGTTCGTTTATTTGCAATTTATAGATAATTAGTTCACACAAGGTTGAATGTTATTATTTTATTTTTATTTTTTATCATTTATTATTTTTTCTTAACAATTTTCTAGAAATTATCATCGAAACCAAAGACAAAATATTTATGATAAACAACGTAAATAATACATTTGGCATTATTTATAAAACCGAAGTTTAACAATTAAACCTATTTTTTGAGTATGAAAATAAATTTATTTATATTATTCATATAAAATTGTAATTTGTTTTGTTAAATTGGAAAAAAAGGTTCAGTTGACCTTCGTTTTAGAATGAATATAACAAAAGTAAATGGTGTAAAGAGGCACTAAAAACTATATTAGGATTTGAGAATTTATAAATTTTCATTTAAAGAAATATTTTCTTTTAATTCTTCATCTGTTGATGACGCCAATTTAAAGTCTCACGTTAAATTTTCACGCATGCCCACACACACACACACATATATATATATATATATATATATATATACAACAAGTAATTTGAGATGTTATTGTTATTCAAGTCAAACCCATACATATCAAGTTATTTATAAAACAAAAAATAATTATTAGTTTTAATAACGAAAATAAAAATTATAATATATATATATATATATATATGCTCATCACTGACTGACTGACTGACTCTGGAATGCTATAGATTTTTGGGTTTATATTCACGACCGTTTAAGATAGCCCCTTGAAATTTTGCATAGGCGTTTAGTATTAAAATGGGAAGTCTGTAGGCATATTTTGGTTTACTATCTCCCATTTATTGAGAACGATGGATTTTTTATGAAAATTCTGTGCTTTAGGTAAGTTGTAGGCGTATTTTAGACTTCACCGACTAATTTAATTTAGTCAGTTCATTAATATAACTGATATAAAGCATAGCTCTTATAACGCATCATTATTACAGTTATGCCCAGGTATATTTCTTCCATTATATACTCTTAAAACGCCAAAATAAAAAGGTTTTGAAAAATCTAATTGTTTCTATGTCAGAAAATCCATACAAATTTCAAAGAAACGTTTCGATAATAGAATAATAAATTTCTCTTTTGATCTGTTTTAATAAAATAACAAAAATTCTGTAAAATTAATTGCTTCGCAGGTTATAAACTTTCGGGTTGCTTCAGCCCGTGTTGTTGGCTAATAAACAGTTGAGATAAAAATATTAAAAAAGGAAATTCCAAACTATTATATAAAGACTTCAAACCATAAAAATTGGAAACTTTAAAGACATTTCAATTTTAAACCTCGAGTGAGTTACAAGCTCTTGCAATAAATAACAAAAGTTCTTAAATTCATCAGGTTTTAATATAAAGTGTAATCTCACATATTTAAATTGTATCTTCGCGCGGGATTTACATTATCATTTGAGGTAAATTCATAAATTTGTTTTTATATAAATGTTAAGTTTATAATTATTTTATTTAAAGTTATACTGAATAAAAAGTGTATATAAACCAGACGTTTACCCATCCCGAATCCCCAGTAATAGTAATAATAATAATAATAATAATAATAATAATAATAATAATAATAATAATAATAATAATAATATAATAGCTTTAGATAAACTTTAAAATAATTTAAAAGTCGATGGAGGAATCATTATATATATATATATATATATAAATACTTATATATATAAAAATAATTAACTATGAAAGCCATTTCATACAGTGTTTATTCATAGAAATAGAATATATCGAACTAAAATAAATTATATCTCACTCCAAAACAAATTTAAACAAGTCTTTTTTTTACTTTCTCTCTGATTGAATCTTTCTTCTACTCGATATTCTAGTAATAATAACAATAAAATTAATCATAAAAAAAATAATAATAATAAATTATATTTTTTAATTACTTTCAGGGTGGGATAATCGCTTTCCAAAAATAAATACAATTCATTTGAAAAAATTATTTTAGAATTTTCTATTGATTTTGATTTTCCTTAAGTAGGAAATATTGATTAAAAATGCCATCTTAATTAATCCAATGGGTAAATTGAGAAAATAATTTTTAAAAATGTGAGAAAATATAAAACTTACAAATTTGTTTTAATTGATGAAATCAAAATATTACATTAAATTAAGACATTTTCAAATAGAAATGGATTAAAGAATATTTTATTAAAAATCTGCATCTGAGAAATATAGATAATTTATTTATCATTTATCATTTATTTTATTACGTTTTTGAAATTTCTCTGGTAAGATATAACCATAAATTTTCTTCTCATTAACATTATTTTAGAAAATTAAAAATGATGTTAGTAAAGTTGGATTTCTTTTTTATTTATTTCTTTTTTAGACTATCGATCAATTTTTGATCTCATTTGCAATGGAAATTTTCAACTCAAAAGGTATATAAGGAAATTTCTGTTGAATAGAAAACAATGTATTGATCGATAGTCTAAAAAATAAAGAATATTAAAGAAATTGAAGAAAAAGGATAAAAGGATAAAAAAAATTTATTAATATAAATTTTAAAAATTCAATTTTTCTTTTTTTATTTGATGATTTTTGCGAATATTTTCAATTCATTGAAATTTGTTATCTTAGAAATTCACCGATATTTAGGTGCTCTTTTAAGCATAAATCATCTTATAATTTGCTATACGTCTCTCGAAAAAGATGGTTTTTTGTCAAAATAAAGCCGTATCTACTAACGTCAAAAAGCACTTATTTTTATATATTTTAATGTTTATTTTATTTTTAATTTAAACATTCATATACTGGTGATATATGGCGTTATTGTTTATGAGTTGATAATGTGAATAATATTGCACAAATACATTTATGGAGATAGCTGTTTCTCAACGGAACCCTTAAGTTTAAAAAAGAGAAATCGAAATCGTTTGCAGGTTCCAAAGCGCCTCTTTGCCAAGAATGTCGGCAAGAGCCACTTATGCTGCATTAATACAACGATTTCCTATTAATGAAACTTTCACATATGTTCTTCAAGTTATTGCTCAATTGAGAACCTTATTTTGTATTAATTTCCGCTTAAAAGATTTAATCAACAAAAATTACAAGTGTCAATAATTATGCCAACGCTGATTCAGAAAAGAGACAGAGTCATCATAATTTTATGAAAAAAATATTTTAACTTCACATTTTAAAAGGTATTAGAACGACTAGAATTCTTCAATGTCATCCTATGAAAAAGACTGTCCTAGCATTCATCAAGGTTAACACTTGATAAAAGCAATATTAAAATGTTTGTTGATATTTTTAGAATTTTAGTGTTACAATGTCATTTCGTTATCTATTTTTAATAATGATGAAAATAAAAACATTATTGTAAAAAAGGAAAAAAAAGAATTATATTTCTTTACAAAATTCTTTTCCCATGTCACAATTAATAAAAATTCGCCATATTTTATAAAAATTGCATTTGCTAATTATGTTAAAAATTTAGTTGATAAAGCGCATCATTGGGTAATTATAATACAGCTGGAAATGAGAGGGGGGTGGGAAGTTCTTGGTTGTACTAATAACTTTCCTCTGGAAACAGCTTTAAGTAATTTTACATCAAAGAGAAAAAAAGAACATTAAGTAATTGAATAAATTATTCTAATGGCCCGACCGAGAAAATATGATAAATAATTTTGAAATAATTTCTTAAATGTATTTATCGCATTAACATGAGTATAAAATTTCTGGTCAAGTTTCAAAATTTTTAGCTGTTAATTGAAAACTGCAATAGAAAAATCACAAATTTACTGAGTGATTCGAAGATATCTCAACGATTTAAAGTGTTTAAAAAAACCTTTAATTAAAAAAAATTTTAATTAGTTTTGAATATTTGACAAATTTAATATTTATATTTTTATTTATTTGGCGAAATTTATCCAATATATATGAAACAAAAATTAATATATTAACAGGCACAAATGAGTTTAAAGAAACAAGGTTTTTTAAAAAGAAAAATGCTATTTTAGTGAACAATTTTTAATATATTTTTGGTAATTTTAAACCTTCAAACCTTGTAAAGAACATCACACTTATTGAATATTGAACAATTATGCATGACAGTAATTTCCAAATTACTTTTCAAATGAATATAAGAAAATACATAAAAAATGAATTTATTAATAAATTTAATAAAATTTTTCATTCTGGAATAGGAATTAAATAAGTGAATCTTATTTAATACTGTTTTTATCTAGTCAGTTTATAATCTAAATTTATAGTAATAATACTTTCTTTGTCATGATCAACATTTTTATAGTAGAAATTTAATATAAATTTTTATTATCTTCATTTAGAACTATAAATGAATATTTTAATTCATTTATATAAAAATAAATAAATATATTGACCTTTAGTCTAAAATAAAAATATTGTATTAAATAATAAGCTAACTATTCTATTACCAAACATTAGATAGTCATTCGAGTGTTGAATCAATATGATTTATGAATCAACCAATCACATATTAAATTGACAAATTGTTATGATACTAAGATTAAAATTTTATTGACATTAATTTTAAATACAATTTTAATAATAAATAATTATATTTTTAACAAATTAATTAATTAGCTGTTAAAATGCAAATGTTAAATTATTTTAATATTTATATATAAATATAATATTTCAAAAAATAAAATGTCAAATTTAATTATTTATTCACTTCAGTCAGTGGAGGCAGAAGCAAATTGCATATAATAGACCTTGGCTGTGGAAGATTATCAGAAGATGTTGAGAGTACAGCCCTTTCAATACAAGGAATATCAAAAGTCATATACGCTCTTTGGAGCCACCAAAGACACATTCCCAATCCAGATAGTATTTTAGCTCAAACTCTTAAACGACTTAATGTTAATAGTTATACGATGATGCAAACATCTATGATTATCAAGGTATCAGGGAAAGAAACTCAGTATAATGAAGCTCTTCAGGTAAAGAGTTAAAAATTATTAAAGTTTTAGATATAAAATGTGAAAATATTTGTAAATGACTATTAAATGATTAATTCTTAATTAAGTGCTATTACGGAAGCAATAATGATATAATATTTATGATTTATTGATTATTTTTAATAATCTCAATAAATTGGTTGCTGATTGAATGTTAATTGTAGGAGATTATGATTTAATCACCAAAGCCTCACATAAAATTCTTTCTTACTTATTATTTAAGTTTTTGTATAAAATTTTAAAATCTTTAAAATTTATTGTTCCTTTACATTTTTCTCTATGCTCAATAATAATACTTTCGCGGAGTCGTATGTGGAAATGGCGGAAATTATTGAGCATAAAAATATTTGTAAAGAAACAAATGGTTAAAAGATTTTAGCAAAGGATTTATTGAAATTATTTAATTAAATCAATAAATCATAATCTTTAAATCATTATTGTTTTCGCATATAGCATTTGACAAAAATTATGATGGCAAAAAGATGATAATGATGATTTTCCTGAAATATATTTCGTTTATTTGGCTTTCTTGTGTTTTCATTAAAAATAAACTATCATTTTTTTTTCTTAATTAAGTGTTTAACAATTTTAACCTGTTTGCCAATACTTTTCAATATAAACAATAGACTTTTAAATTGGAAAAATGCAATTTTTTTCAAAGTTGACAAAAAATATAGATGCCATCGTTGGTGCTAAAGGAGAACTCATCTCGACTCCATCTATTTGCTGATACCATTTCATTATTGAAAAGAAAATTGAAATAGTAAACTCAAGAAGTTTACGAAATGCCTTCCACCTAAAAAATATCAAAAAAAGGTTTTCTCAAAATTTATTGGATTTTTTTATTAAATATTAATTTAATAATTTTTTTAAACAAAAAACAAAATTCATTTTAATAAAATTTATTTTCCAGGTCGTTCAATTAGCTTCTAAACTGTGCCGCCAAAAAACAAGATTATCAAAACTTTCATCTTCAACATGCTCAGATGATAATTCATCTTCATCAGATAGTTTTAGTATTCGACGAATGACAAAATTTCGATCACAATTTGGAAATGATCTGAAACGTCTTGATCGGTTAAATAGAACTTTAAGCATTTCATCAGACGTAGATGCAACTTCAAGCAGTGAGGTTTCTTGTGATACAGTGATCTATAGAGGTCAGCCTCTAAATAGTCCACCATCTTGTGTTCGAGGAAATGCGGATGGTTGTTCTCAGGGTCAGATTGGGTTTTCACATTCGGAAGTAAATTTTTTTTATTTGTTTCAAGATACGCTGTCGAATTTAAATCAATTTAAATTAAAGTAAATTTTGTTTTATTACGGTTATTATAAAATATTTATTATGAGATATTTTTAAAGGTATTTTTAATTTCAACTTATATTTTTTAAATTTGTTTTTACTGGCAACATATTTTATCCTCTTCGCAATTGGTCGATCATTATCGTGCTAAATAAATAAAAATATTGATCTAAGTCTGAAATGAAAATACAAGAAAATCAAAATTTATTTTCTGTTAAAATAATATTTTTTTAAGTCTCAAATGCAATAAGATGGAAAATGTATTAAATAAAAATTTCCACTTTTGATAAAAGTTATATTAATTAGAAACAAATGCAAAAAAAGACCGCAAAATACCGGATCAACTGTCAACACAGTCTGGCCGTATTATACGACTCAATGCACTCGAATGTGTTTGGTCTGTTGCAAGCTTGATAGCTCTCATGGAAAATGGTTATAAAATATTATCAAATTAATTGCTTCATTACCCTCCCCAATTATCAGGAATTCTCTATAATTTTCTCAAAGCGTTAATTATAATTTTCAAATGAAAAATATCTTTTGTTTAAATTCCATTAGAATTAAATTTTGATCGCTGTTGAATTGATAAAATTTATTTTTAATTCATTAAATTCATTAAAACGGATTGAATACCGATGTTTAGTAATATTTTTTTTGTTTTACATAATAACATCCAAGTCGGGAGTACAAACTAAGAAGCTTGCTCATATTTGTTATGGGTGTCGAATAAATTATTTTTTATGATTATTAGATGTTTATATTGTTTTTATAATTTTCTTTTACCTTTATGTGTGGAATCAAATTTTACAAGTTTAATAATTATAGAAAAATACAAAACCCCAAATTTCATTTAATAGATATAAATTTATTAAAATTTAAACTGTTACTTTTTTCTATTTGATATTTTACTTTATTATATTTTAAAATTTAATATCTATTTCGTTCTTTATATTTTTGTTAAGTTTGATTTTTTCATAAAATGTATGTAAAGAGTTCTAATACTCCTATTTAAAAATATTATAGTTGAAACAGCTATTTGTGTTAAATTTGAATATTAAAATTTATGTTAAATTATATCATATTATAATAAATTATATTAAAGTATTTTAAATTAAATTAATTATATTTGTGACCGAATCTATATCAATATTAAGAATTTCCACGCCTCAGTTGTTTAAATTTTCAGATTAGGATAGAAGAATTTGAATTTATATTTTGTAATTTAAATAATAAATGTTAGAAGGTTTAAATTTAATTGAGTCTAACAATGTACATTTTTAAAATTAATCCTAACCCATTCTGTGCCTTAATCATTTAAACGCACTCGTTATGCCAGTCCGTATCAGACCGGCATTAAAGAATGAGCTAGTAAATGCTGTTGACCTTTTACTTATTTTACTAGATAAGATCGAGTGTTTTGTGTGTCATAAAATATTTAACACAATGTATGACCGTACCAATAATTTCAGATGTTTTAAATGTAAAATTGAATTGCTAATTTCAGATTTATTAAACTTTATAATTGATGCAACATGACTTAAATTTGCGAACCCTTCAGAAGAAATATTAGTCCTATTCAGTGGTGTTGTCGAGCCGAAACGCACCGGAACGTCGTTCCGGTACTTCTTTTTATACAGGAACGCGTTCCGGAACTAAAGATTATTTCTGATAACTAGAATTGGCTTAAGTATTGAAAAAAAATTAAAAAGAATTGCTGATTTTCTTTTTCTAATTTTTGACGAATAAAATATTTTTTGAGTATCTAATATGCGTATTTTATAATTTGTTAACTAATTTTTATTAAACGTTCCTATTATTGTAATAAACATTGTAATATATATACATATACACAGAATGGGTTTCGTAATGATTTTTGTTTCCTTTCCTTTTTATGCTATATACAGGTCGATCCTGGCGACGGGTGAAAATTGGGGGAAATCTCCCCCCGTCGTCAAATTTGGGACATAAGGCCTAAAAAAAGTCGCCGCCAGGATTATCATGGAAAATCACCCCCCGTCGTTAAATTTGGTACATGAAACCGCATAGAGCTGCCGCCTACCCAGGATCGGCCCTGTCTAATTAATTATATATACGCGTTCCGGTAAAAAAAAATTAGTACAAAACCACTGGTCCTATTCACCAAAAACATGCGCTTGAATTCATAACAGCCATTTATTCCTAAATTAAATGGCAAACATTTTTTATATTTAAATCGTATCTAATGTTTCTTTGTTAACTCTTTTTCAATCATGGGACACGGCTGTCCCTATATAATATTGTATCCGAGGGCCAAAATTAATTAAAAGTTTTTCTGGGTAATTGGTATAATTTTACTAAATGCAACTTGACATAACCGTTACTATATATATAAATCAAATACTCAAGCAAGTGCGGTTTTAAACTCTCAACAGGTCAAAATATTTTGTAACACATCCGGTTGACAAGAGTCCCTTGGTCACAGGAGTTTTTGAATAAAATCAAAAAAATATAAATATTTTATTATTATTTTATTAGCATTATTAATATTTTAAAAATATTCGACTACTATAAAATACATGCTAACATAATAAATCTGTCAAAAATGAAATATTTTTTAATCTGAAATGTGATTATTGGATAAATGTCGGTCGTTCGAGGTTTAAATTAAATATTATTATGTGCTACATATTATTTTAGTCCCAATTAGATAATATAAAAGTAAGATATCAGATAGGTGAATAAAAATATAATTAATACTTCTCCACAAGGGCTTATTTTGTTATTCACTTATCTGATATATTAATTTATGCTGTTACCAAGGAATCACCGTTTTATACTTATACTAAAAAAGTAATATTATTGAGAAAGTGAAATTTTGAAACTGTTTTATACCTAGGTAAATAAGCTTGCATAAACACATTATAAGTATTGACCTTGTATAAAATGCAATAGTATTATTACAAAAAATAAAATGAGTGAAAATATATAAACACAGTATGCAATGCATTATAATATTTGGAATTAATTTCCATAATTTTCTATTGGAAATTATATGTTAAGTTTTTTGAAAAAAATCAATAAATTAATTAAAATAAAAGTAAAATATGGAGAATATTTTTGATTTATGCTTTATTTAAATAAATGGAATTTTATAATTGAGATTTTTGATCGTAGTACTTTTTCTTCTATGAATATACTTAAGGGAATAATGTACTCGATTGTCTTATCAATTTCTGTTAGGCATCACAGAATTCTATGAATTCAATTCCGATTATTTTGCTAATGCAATTTTTTTGGAATTCAAATAATTTTATATTTCTAGACTATAGGTAAAAATTTCATCAAATTATATTTGACAATGACAAATTATTATTATTATTATTATTATTATTATTATTATTATTATTATTATTATTATTATTATTATTATTATTATTATTATTATTATTATTATTATTATTATTATTATTATTATTATCATTATCATTATTATTATTATTATTATTATTATTATTATTATTATTATTATTATTATTATTATTATTATTATTATTATTATTATTATTATTATTATTATTATTATTATTATTATTATTATTATCATTATTACTATTATTTAATAATTTTAGTACTTGCTTTACACTAACTTTCAATAAAAATTTGTTTACTATTTATAGAGCGAAGAAAAGAAGCCTGAACCAAAATTAACTTTATTTCAATTAAAGCGTCGGACTGGTAATAAAATAAACTCCAACGCCTGGCCTAAAGTTGCAGTAAAGAAAGCCAAAGAGGTAATGAAATCTGGTCAAGAGTTATGGGTTGATGGTCCAGAAGCATTTCGTTCCAATACAGATGGTAGGCAGTTGATAACAAATAAACCTGTCACAAGTGCAATTCTCCACGGGAAAGTAAAACGATTGGAATTTTGACAATTATCATTTTAACATAATATTTAGGAATCCAAAGATTTAGATAAAACTATTGAGCTAGAAAAGATTAACGAAAGAACTGAAATTAGAGAGGAATCTTTGTTAAATTCTAGCAGTTTAGCATCTAAAAATGTTACTAAAAGTAAATTTTTCTTTAAAATTCCCAAAAGAATGTTTTTTTTATTCTTGATAATTTTGCTAGTTAAATTTTGTTTTAGTTGAAATCATCTTAGTGCGAAAGTAGGTAGATAGTAGAACTTTTTGGCACCACAAACAGAATCCCCAATTGTCCCCGGGAAGGTGGATTAATTATTAGTGACGTAATTAAATCTTGATGATAAGATTATGTAATAATTAATTAAAAATTGTTTTTCAAAAAAGATTTCCCGTTCATTATTTTCGAATGTTTTCAAAACGTTTTTCATAGTAATTATGTGATATCGATAAAAAAGCCTAAAATGGTCACACTAAAGTCATGGGTATCTTTACCTCACGATAAAAAACATAAATATTTGGTGACACGATGTTTCATATGCAAATATAGTCTCTGTATAAAAAAGGGCTTGAATCGCTTACCAATAAAAAAGCCTAAAATAGTCACACTGTAATCAAAGGTATTTGAGGCTCTCGATAAGAAAGTCATGTGCTCCAGTAGGTTACATGGTTTTTTAAAATCAAATATAAGTTCTAGATAGAAATGAATTGAGCCGCGTACTGTCAAAAAGTCTAAAATGGTCACACTATAGCAGGGGTATATTTCGCTCACAATAAAAAACTCATATATATTTGGTCACACGAATTTTCATATGCAAATATGTCTCTTTATAAAAATGAACTGAATCGCTTATCAATAATAAAAAGTCACACTATAGTCACAGGCTATTTGTGGCTTTCGATAAAAAGCCATGTGCTCCAGTAGGCTACATGGCTTTTCATAAGTAATATAAGCTATTTACAAAAATGACTTGAATCGCCTATTGATGAAAAAGCCTAAAATAATCGCACTATAGTAAGAAGGTTTTATAGGCTCTCAATAAAAACGCTATGTGCTTCAATGGGCTATATGACTTTTTATATGCAAATATAGTCTCAAGATAAAAATAAATTGAATCACGTAACAATAAAAATCCCAAAAGTATCACACTATAGTCAGGGGTATACTTGGTTCACAATAAAAAACAGATGAATATTTGGTCACATGATTTTCATATGCAAATTAATGTCTTTTTAAAAAATTAATTAAATAGCCTATCAATAAAAAAAAGCCTAAAATAGTTAGCTATAGTCAGAGGGTAATATAGGCTCTCGATAAAAAAAGACTTGTAAATTAAAATGAATTAAAGTCTCTAGAGTAAATTAAAGTAAAGTAACTAAAGTAAATTAAAATGAAATAAAGTCAGAAAATTGACAATTAAAAGGTAATTAATAGGTTACCGAAGAATTTAAATTATTAGTCCATTCTAGTTTTCAATTAAATTGAATTACAAATATTTTAAAATAATGAGGTAATATTTACTTAAATACAACAATTTCTTAGAACTGAACTCTTATTTTATCAATTTTGTCAATCATCACATATTTTATGAATTTGATTCAGATAAAAATAACATCATAACAATTAACCAAAATCTTCCCTTTCTTGTCGATATATTCTGCTTAGCCTTAAATGAATGAAAAAGTATCAATTTTCCGTAAAGTATTCCGACTAGATCCCTTAAAATGATCATAAATTAATCTATTAACCAATCATTTCCCCTTTAAATAATGTTATTTCTAACCTTAGTCGTTATTTTTCATAAAAATCTCAAACATACTTTATTCGACAATATTTCTACCCACTTTATTTTACCAGCTATATGCATTATTTTTTTCATAAAAATCCTCTATATTTCCAATGTAGATAATACTTACATTTTAAAAAACGATATTGATTGAATTTAATTTACTTTAGGTACTTTAATTTAATTTACTCTAGGTACTTAATTCATTTAAATTTAGATGCATTTTTTATCGAGAGCCTATAATACCCTCTGATTACAGTGTGACCATTTAAGGCTTTTTTATTAGTTGGTGATTCAAGTCATTTTTATCTAGAGCCTATATTTAAATATAAATAGCCCACATGCCTTTTTATCGAGAGCCAAAAATCCCCTCTAACTATGTTACCATTTTAGGTTTTTTTAGATCATATAATTACTATGAAAAACGTTTAATAAAAATGCGCGAAAAACTTTTGAAAATTTTTTTAAAAATTTTTAAGTAATTCCATAATCAAGATTTAATCACGTCATTGCTTAATCAATCCCCTCATGGGTAAGTGTGTTGGGTATTTTGTACTTAGCCAGTGCGCTATTATCTACCTATTTCCGGGTTAAATAACAGTTAATAAAAGAATAATCCTTCTTTCGCCAATATTTATTCAATTAGCTACTCAATCATGCGACTAGTTGTGACTGTAAGTAGAAAGACCGCAAACCGTCCGTTTCAAACAGCAATTTTGAAATAAAAAGTACAAAGAAAAAACAAAATTGTTATTTTCAAAATATTACTTTCTTTGTTTATTCAATCACATTTGTAGAACACTATCTCAGTTGGAAAATAGTGAGATTTAAGATGCCTTTACATCGTAATGAACTCAAAAGATTTTTTGATATTCTGTAAAAACGTACTGAAATAGTGATAAACCAGTAATCCTTAACCGGAAGCCGCGAAATTATGTGAAAATAAAAAATTCAATCCCAACAGCAAGTAAAAAATAGATAAATATATTTTAAGAAATATTTTATTTAAAATTTCATTACATCTTTATATATGTATATTTAGCAGTTAAAGAAATTTATGTAATATGTAGTAAGGAAAAATGTTCCACTGCTGAATATATACCAAATGCTTATATATTAATGTTTATACTGTAGAGATAGATAGGTAATCATTTAATACGCTGATTCTGTTACGCATAGAGGATGAATCTGATTGGCTATTGCGTAGTTTTGACTAACGGCGGAGTTTTCAAAGTTTACTTCTAAACAAATTTTTTTTTGTCTCTTTTAATTGAATTTATTAAAAGTTGAAAAGCTTTTAAAAAATCAATACAAGAGGCATATATCGACGAAATCATCTCTTTTATCGACATTTCCAAATAAATAGATTTATTCATAATCAATTTTCCTTAATAATCTAAAATTCGATATATTTCCCGGAGGAATTCGTTCTGACAATGAAATTGAGACTAATTTAATTTGTTATATTAGAAGTTATTTCGAAAATGAAACCGACTTCAAAATAATTGTTAATTGACTCAACCAGTGACACTTGACGGAACAAACATATTGCGATTGCGACTCAATAATTCAAATCCAACACTTCCAATTGCGGATTCACTGAAATTTCGGGTTCTTGAGAAAATCACCGCAATTTGATAATTTATTCATATTTTACAGAGGAAATGAATTCGCATTTCTTTTTAAATGTTCCGCAAAACGTTCTTGATTTACATAAATAAAACCTAAGGTCCGCAGTGTCCCTCAATATAGACAAGTGCAATGAGTTATTTTCATATTCTATTGAAAGAAGGTATAACCGATACTGAATGCAAATATAGTTTTTAAGTTATGATTATAAATTTTAAAATATACCTATGCATTATACGTCATAAACAAAATAGATAAATATACAAATGTGTAAAAATAAATATTATTTAAAATATTATTAAGAAGCAAAAGGAATCATCATAACTTGTGGTCCTGGTCTTAAAATGTAAAATTATAAAATGAATACAAAATTTAAGTAATATATTTTTAATATTGCGGTATTTCTATGTGTATTTCCTGTGAGAATTAAAAATGATAGTGATGTGAAAGAAAAATCCTAACAAATTTTATGGGATTGGAGACCTTGATTGAAGGAAATCATATATAATGATCGTAGAGCTTTAATATGACTTCCAAATTAATATATAAGACAAAGTTTTTACTTATTAAAACGAAAAAGTGGATTATTATTGTTTTTCAAGATGTTTCTGTGGATAAAATGAATGAATTAGATAGATGATTTTACAATTCCAAACTCATATTAAAACATTTTATTCACATTAAATAAGTAAAATTTTCTTATTAAAAATAGTAATTTCATTTTAATCTGACAAGGACAAAACTTAGGTTTTCAATGGATAAAGGTAACCAGGCTTAGGATATTTGTTAGGTGAATGACATTAAACTCAGTAAAATCTTATTTTTTATTGAAAACGTTTTTAATGATTTGAAACATTTTAAAAGCTTTCAATAAAAGTAATATATTTTTAGAATCTTAGATTGAATACGTTACTTAATAGAGAGAAGTTTTGATAGAAAAAGAAACAATAAAAATTATTTTGTTGGTGAAAAATTATCATAAAGTTTAATATTTTAACATAAAAGTTTTTTTCATAATTTAATTATTAATATAAATAGTTATTACGAATAGTTTTAAATTCATTTAAAAATTTTAGATTTAGATTTGCATTTAATAGATATTCCAGTAAACAAAAATGAGCACCAACCAAAAGCGAAGCATCATATGGAGAAGATAACCAATGAAAACGCACTGAAGTCAATGATGGTGACTGATTGGTTGCGCAATCAACCGGAACTAAATGTGGTATAATTATTAATACCGATAAATATTTTAATTCATTTTAGTCGGCCGAAAAATATAAATTTCCTTGTCATCACATAAATTTAAAAGGAAATAAAGTGGAAAATGAAAAACCAATATCATCTCCATTTCCTTCTCAAAGACTAAAGTATAATAATTTACAGCTTTCATGATTATTATTATTATTATTATTATTATTATTATGATCATATTATTATTGTTATTCAAATTGTTGTAGTGTTAATTTGTTTCAAGATCTGAATTGATCTGGTTATATTTTCTAGATCTTTAAAATCTCAAATAGATCCTATTCAAATCGATCACAAAAATAACTTTTCTAGAATTGAAGACTGGATAAGAACAGTTTCGATTGAATCACCAAAGAAGACATCATCTCCAGTAGATTGTGGAGTGGTCATGACACAATCATTGTACTCACCAAATTGTAGCCCATTTCATTCTACAGAAACCCGATTCAATTCCTTTTCAAATGTTCCAATGAGTCCTCCAAGTGCCCCATTAAACTATTCTTCAAACTGTTGTGATAAAAACCCAGGCTCTTTAAGAGGTTGCTCAGTACCACCAGGATCTATTGGATCAGAAATAGAGAATGAATGTTCGAGATTGTGGTTTTACAACCCTCTGATAAATGACCGCCACTTGATGCCTTTTATCGATATAATAGACGACGCAAACAATAACCGATCATCGTCATTTAATGGTGCTCCATTAGTAAGTATTAGTCAAATAGACAATATCCGAAGTTCCTCCTTCCAAACTCCGCCAAATCACAGCAAATGCCAAATTCCTTTACAACAATATGAACTCAATAATATTCAGACTTCTTCAAATCTGACCAATTATAATATTCCCAAATATTCTACTCTTCCACTTGACAGTCATTCTCCAAAACATAACAATTCAAAATTCTTTCAAAAACTGAAGCAAACTGAACAAACTGAAGGGATAAAATCAAATGAAAGTTTTAATTTTTCCCCAAATATGGAAAACACATTAAAATTAGGTAGTGATGTAAAAAGAGGAAAAGAAATTAAAAAGAAAGTATTACTCACTTAACTTTGTTTTAGTGAAATTTTAAAACATTTTTAAGGAAAATAAAAAAGGCTTCGGGTTTTTGAATCATCTTATCAGAAATAAAAAACTGAAAAAAGATTTATCAATTAATCGTCCTGGGAAAGAGGAGTCAACTAACTCAGTTGAAATTAGCAGTCAAAGTGCAGTCAAGTCTCATGAGTGTCAGTTTTCAGATAATATAGATTATGTAAAAAGAGCTGGACCACCACTTTTGCTAACGTCTCCATACAGCACAATTACGCATCCTAAAATTCCACCGACGCAAGCAGGTAGCAGTGGTCACGGTAGCGATTGCAGCAGCTTTAAAGAATCAAAAGTAATCTTAATATTTTAAAAAAATATTTTAATCAATATTATTATAATAATAATTTTTAAATGTATTATTTCGATGAATACAATAATGAGAATTACAATGGGTAAAAATTGTTTCAATGATAACAATGAACGCATTTTGATCAAGAAAGAAATAATGCATTGCAATAAATATCTTTTTATCACGTTTTACTTACAGCTATTCCTCTGTTACAGATACAACATAAAACAGTATAAATAAATTTTAATATATAATTATACATAGTATAACATACAGAATAATCATTTTTATGGTAAGTAAATTACACTAGCCTGCAAAAATTTAATTCTAATTAAAACAAACACCCTTGTAGTGATAATAACACTTGATAAAGACAAAGCCGAAAATTTGTGTTGCGTAGATTTTATATAAATAAAAGGGTGTGTGTACGCAATTTTTAAAATTTTATTCAAATGACAATAGTTCAATAGATATATTTATTTCTGTATGAAAAAAATTGAAATTGGAAATTAAAAAATGTGGATTAATTAAAGGTTACAATTTTCTACAGCGACATGCAATATTCCGAAAATTAATTTTTTTTATTAAGTCACGTTCATTTTATTTAATAATGATTAGAATAATTCGAAATTTATTATTATTATTCATTTTTGGAGAGTGTAAATTTCCAAATTTAATTTTCAAAAATTTTCCGCTTATTTATCTTAATAAAAATGATAATAGCATTTCTTTTGAAGTTTATTTAAAGGTAGAAGTTTATTTTTAAATTTTATTTTTAAATTAAAAACTTTCTGTTCTTGTAATCTGATTTTAAATGAATTAGACTCCCGATTATCCGTGTGCGGATTATCCGGGCATGGATTTATTTCAGAAAAGAATTATTATTTGTTGATGATATGTCGTAGCTTGGTGTGTGAAATATTGCTTCTGCTAGTATTTAGATGTTTGAAGCGGGTGGCGGGTGTCTTTATTCAGTTGGATTAGTTTTAGTTATGCCGCTTACACACAACAAATGTTCACCATCTTCTATTTTACTTCAATTTATTGAGTTATACAGATTTAAGTAAACAGAAACGTTTGTTTTCGAAGGAGAAAACAATGTTTATGCAAAGTTTCCTTAAGTTATTTGTTATAATATTGCAATTTAAAATTTATTTTATAATATTTTTCACGAATAACTTTTCCACATTACTTTTTGTGTAAAATTCATGCAAAAAAAAGATGTTTTTTAATTTTCAGATAAGTACCCATTAAAATGTTTAATAAATGCAAGTAAGTCGTACTTACTAAAAAACAAACAATTGCGTTGATTGAAATAATTGAAAAAGTTGAATCTAAATCTAAGCTTTCTGAAGAATATGGAGTAGGCACCCAAACGGTTCGCGATATGATTAAACAAAAATAAAGTTGGAGGAGTTTACAAGAGATTGTGACAGCAATGCAGGTCTTTCAAATCGAAAAACTATTAAAATGTCTTAATATTAAAATTTGGATTCACCCATGATTAAACGGTTCAAACATATCAGAAGGAATACCAATTAACGGTCCAATGTGTACACATAAAGCTAAATTATTTCACGGTGTATTGGGGTCAAACCGCAACTTCAACACGTCATCTGGATGGCTTACCAGATTTAAGCAACGACATGGTATTCAGGAACTAACGATCCAAGAAGAACGCCTCAGTGGAGATACTGAAGCCTCTGATAAATATGGATATGAATTTGAAAAATATTTACAATCGGAAGATTTACAACTTGACATGCTTATATTGGTAGTGTTTACTTAATAAACACTTGCTTCGTATAAAGAAACATCCAGCCCAGGCTATAAATCATCAAAAGAACGTATCACAATCATGTGTTAAGGCAACATCTCTGAAACACAAAACGAAACCTTTAGTGATTGGGAAGGTGAAAAAATCAAGATCATTTAAGGGAAACGAAATAAGATATTTTCCTGTTGATTATTACAACCAGAAAGTAGCATGGAAGAATAGAAGGATCTTTGAAGATTGGTTCAAAACTAAATGGGTTTCAGAAGTGAGATATTTTTTTGAAAAGTAAGGACTTACCACAGAAAGCAGTGCTATTATTAGATAATGGTCCTTCTTATCCAAATGCAAGAATTTTGAAAACGGACGACGGATTTATGATTGTAAAGTTTTCACCGTCTAATTTTACATATTTAATACAACCGATGAATCAAGGGATTATCTTATTAATGAAACGACATTACCGCACCGCAATAACCTTTTTAAATTTTCGAAAAAATGACACTGCTGGATGCGATACATGGTGTAACTCAATCTTGGAACAAAATAAAGCTAATAACATTTGTTCGATCGTGATGGGAAATTTTAAACGTGGAAGGTGATTATTTTGATTCTATTGAGCCAGAGACAAATGAAATACTATTTAAAATATGTGAGCTAATGGCAAATTTACGTGGCTTTGAAAATGTTGATAGAGAAAATATTAAGGATTGGTTAGAACATGATTCATGTGATGAGTGACGCTGGTATTATTTTCAATCTCATTCAACCAGAAAAGAGAGAAAATGAAGCTGAAAGTGGAGAAGAAGAAATTATCAATCGCATAAGTCACAACAAGGCCATGAATTCAGGTAACAATTTGTTGTTGTACATCGACCAATGTGAATTCG
Organism: Schmidtea mediterranea; assembly: GCA_022537955.1. Classification (NCBI taxonomy): domain Eukaryota; kingdom Metazoa; phylum Platyhelminthes; order Tricladida; family Dugesiidae; genus Schmidtea; species Schmidtea mediterranea. The sequence continues at coordinate 299,443,646 of CM039679.1, read as the reverse complement.
AATATAACAATATAATAGCTATTCAAAAATTTAGAACTGATATTAGAAAATCATTAAATGATTCCCGTAAGCAAACCAATATCACATATTTTCTTAATAAATAATGAAAATAATAAAATAATTGTTTGTTTTGTAAATGCGTAATATGTTATTTTAGTAATGAATAAATTTTATTCGGATTAATCGTATTTTTCGATTATCCGTGCAACCTCTCCCTACCATTTACCTTTAAATGCATTGTGTTGTCGTTTGAAAACAAACCGAATTTCGCTGTTTCGAAGTATACTTGAAGTAGATTTTAAGTTGATACAAAGTGTTGTTGATTGACTACATAACGAACATCGTTTCTAATATTGTTTATTGCCCATAGATGAAGTAAAAATCACCTCATACCTGTTGAAACTAGTTTAGTCGTTACTTGCGAAGTGGGTATTTTTTTGAAAAATCATGCATTTAAGGGTTAACCCGGATAATCGGGATTCTACTGTATTAGTAATACTGAAATGTGTAACTATATAATTATGATTAACATTGTTATTATATATTGAAAATAATTTAATTAAATTTAAATTTTTTATGAAATTTTTAATTATTAACAATCCTTGGGGTTTCCGAATAATCGAATCTAATTGGAAAAACATTTCTTTCTAAAAGTAAATTCAAAGCAAAAATTATATATAAATAAATATTTAATTTTATAATAAACACATTCAAGTTCAATTTCAGAAGTCGTATATCAAAGTAATTGTACACTAAAACTTCGATTTGCGTCGTTAATTCGGCCCCAAGAAAGACGACGAAATTCGAAATTAATTTTTCAGCATTTCTATTACAAATGGTTTGCACTGTTGTAGGAGCTAAACTGAGATTTCTGGCAATATCAACAGCTTTTTCACCAGATTTGAAACGCTTTAACACATCTAACTTCAGTTCCAAACTAATTTGCTTCCGCTTTTGACTCATTCTAGTTTTTATTTAAACAGCCCTTTTAATTTGTTTAACAAAGCAACACATTTAATTTATTTTACAAACACTTAATTTCTTTTTAATGTATGATACAAATTACACAATAACCATTATGTAATTTGTTACATTATACATATGTATATTGCAAATTTTGGAAAAACTTACTTAAACTATAATTATCTTTATTTACATGCGGGAAATCTAATTTATTTTATATTGAAAATTTTTTTTATATGGAAAATTTAAGCAACACAAATCGAAATTTTAACGACGCAACTCTGAAATAACAAAATTTCAAAAAAATAACGCAACTTCGAAAACGACGCAAATCGAGGTTTTAGTGTATATATAAAACTCTAGGAATGTTATTAAGGCAATATTTATGATTGATTTAATAGATTGGATTTTTAATAATGAAAAAATATAATAAATTTAATAAATATAAATACTTTTATGTCAATAATTAAATCAAACTTTAAAAAGGTTTTAAGGGGGGATGAATTGCACATGGCGGATTCTGGGATGCATTTTGGGTGTTAAAAATTAAAAATAAAAATAAAATGTAGATAATAATTTTTTAAGTGAAAAGTTTTATTTAACTAACAAGATTTATATAATTAACCAGTAAATCTAATAGTCTTTCTTTTGAAGGAAATACTAACTGTGATTTTTTAATTCTTGAATAAATTTAGTTGACTTTTCTTAGGACTTTGAAGGAAAGAATTGGAATTTATTGTAAACTTTTGAATTTCGAAGTAATATTGTTTCAAATCCAAATATGAATATGCACAACTTGAAGCAAACAATAGATAATTTTCAGGGATTCCTTTTAGTTTTTTTGATCGTTTTTAGTTTAATCAAATTATTAATGTGGAAAGATTTTATTACTGGGAATCCATTTGATTTAATAAAAAATAAATAAAATTAATAATAATAATAATAATAATAATAATAATAATAATAATTATAATAATAATTATAATAATAATAATAATAAATAATAATAAAAATAATGAAATAATAAAAATAATAATCATAATAATAATAATAATAATAATAATAATATAATAATAATAATAATAATAATAATAATAATAATAATAATAATAATAATAATAATAATAATAATAACAACAACAACAACAATAAAAATACTAAAACGCAATTGCTCCAATCTACAGTGTTTTTTGGGCTAAAATTCATTTAACGTTGATACCATGACAAGGAAGTAAGTTCGTCGGCCTAACAGTAAATAGAGCGTAATGCTTCTTTAATTGGGATTCAGGGTTCCTGTGAACCAACATTTCGCCAACAACAATCAACTTTACACTTCCAGTAGCAGTTTTTGTTTACCTGCAACCGCGTGGCGTGACCGTTTAGACATAACGTTATGGAGGTAAAATTTTCTTATATTGAAAGAAACTTATAGCGTCTTCTTCGTTTATCAGCAAATTCTTGTTTTCCATCATGATAAGAAAATGATAGCAAAATAAATCTATAAAATTCTACGAAATCTGTAACAGTATTACTATTGGAGTTTATATTTTTGTATCCTTTACTAGTTTTTATACATTTTGATGTAAATCTTTGTTTCTGTTCTATAAACTTAGAGTTAATATATTTTGTCTTTTATTTGTACTCACTGATGTTATTATAAAATAATGTTGTTTTGGGAGAGTAAAGTTCACAATACAAGTGCTGGACAATAATGACGCCCTGCTAGTGTAAATGGAGATTTGTTTTAATTTTAAAGTTCTGAAATTTTTTTTATGTCTTTTCTAATAATTTTATCAAATAAAATTGTTTTTAGTGAGTAAAAATTTACAAATTTATTTTTTGATTCAGTCTACACAAGCATCTGTGAATTTCCATCAAGAAAACACTGTATACAGATTTTTACCGTATGCCAGAGCCGGCAGCAGCGGTTATGAAAGCGTTGTCCGAGACAGTGAACTCTCCTCTCACAACGATTCAGCCAGTGAATGTTCCGCTCCAACCAATTCCGCTCTGCAATCAAAAAATATCATTAATAGCACAACGGTTAATAGTATGAATTGTAATCAAATTGAATTAATTTAATTTTAATTAAAATTTAGATACTAACAAAAACTCACAAATTTCACCGACGACCCCTGTTAATAATGCTAAAGTTTCGACAAATGAACACGAAAAGAAAGTAGAAACTATAAATTTTGTAAATGAAAGTCAAGTAAAATTTTATTACTGACATTTTGTAAGTAGGTAACATTTATCGACTTTTAGAAAGTGTTTGAATTGATAAAAGCGGAAAAGATTTGTATGTTGGAAATGGAACAGGATGAAATGAAAAACGAATTAATTAATGTTTTAAAATTTTTTAATGATGACATTGATGGTAGCAGGAAATATTGTAAGTTGTTTATTATTAAATAAAAATTTATTAATTCAATAAAATTTATTTATTTACCAAAATGCTTTATAAATCAAAAAAATCATAAATGACAAATTCGTGAATTATTTAAAATTTTAATTAATTTTAATTATTTAATAAGAGTCCAGGCTATTGGTTCACGGAAAGATCGCAAATCCTTCGGGACCCAATAAATATATGATAATTTTTCAAAGCAAATATGAGATGTAGAGTAACTAATATTTTTATATATTTTTCAAAATTGAAAACTTCGTAAAAATGTATAATATTAATGGTAGTTCAGTCGTATTTTTAACAAGTTATTTTTATTTTTTTAAAAACCTTTAGGCACTTTAGCACTGGAAACGTCAGTTTAAATTTCTTAAAGAAATTTTTTTGTTATTTTATTAATGGAAAAAATTTTGAATTTTATCAAGCGAATTTTATTCAAATGTCAAAGTCTGCTTCTATCTTTTACTGAAGAAAAATGTTAGTAGAAATTTAGAAGTTTCAGTAGGTAATGCAAAAACTTTTGGATAAGTCATTTTTAATAAGCCCTTTAGGGCTATTTCTAGATAGTATTTGAAATTTAGTCACAGCCGTCTTATGCATTATGCTAACTATACTTAGTTTATAGATGTCAGCAGAATGGAAGCATTCGAGAATATAACAAATAAATTATTTTTGTTTTAATTAATTTATATAAAATTTTTTTAAAAATAAAAATCTCAATTTTTTCAAACATTTTTCACATCTTTTTATGTAAATACAATTTTTGCTTGTTAAATTGAGTTGAAAGTTTTTTATTTTTTAAATATAAAATTGAAAAGTATTTTTAAGGCAAATTATAATTCTAGGCGCAGGGACTCCATTGACAACGGTACTGAAACAACTAATAATATCTGGCGTAAAAAGGTGTCAATTTTGGTAACGATAATTATGAATTTGCTTTAAAATAACAAAATTCCGCGCCCAGGGTTGCCTGTAGAGGGTTGGCGAGTGTGAAACGCCACTTAAATTATGTTTTATTGTTATTTAAGCAAAAGTTAAGATTCACTGTCTAATGTTGTATTGCGTGTAATTTCCCAAATTGTGATTTTGTAAGTTTGAAGTCATAAAAATTACACAAATGTTGACAAGTAAGTTTATGTTACGGAGAGTGATTAATTGATTCAAACAAAATATGGAAAAATTAGCCTTATTTTTATTAATTAACATTAAATAATCTTACATTTTATTAAAAATTTTATTATTTATAGTGGAAACACATTTATCTGACATAGAAGGCGTTGACGATATTAAATCACCAGAGGGTCTCAATGCAACAAACCAAACCCTTAGATCAGTACTCAACAGATACCAAAGTAACTTATACATGATTACATCATTTATTGGAAAGCCCTCATCAGATTCTTTATATGAATAATCTTATATTAACAATTCACATCTTGATAAACTTATTGTGGCTTAGGCATACAATTGATTTTTTTGTAATTAAATACATATTTGTGTTTATGTTTGTTTTAATACTTGAAAAAAAATATTTTTAATGCATATTTCTTTGAAACAGTGTGAAAAAAAATAACATACAGCTACAAGGTGGACATAAAATGATTTAAAACGATTTAAAACTTTTATTTCATTTGAACATGCGTATCCGGCCACGTCAGCCGTGTAACGCATTGGAGTGCTTGAGGTAACTGAAAAGTTCAGACCCTCTTTTACTGGATTTGGATTATTTATCGTTGTTTCTAAATAGGTTGACAATTTATAATTATAATATGCTCGATTACAAAAATAAGGCATCACAGGTTGTGCATCTAAAATATTTGGAACTAAAAATGCAAAAAGAAAGATTTTCGTGTAAGGTACGCAATATGTTTATTAATAAATTAAAAACTCCGATTGGATTGTGTTCTGATCTCGTTTATCAATTTACATGTAATGGGTGTAATGCCACATACATTGGGGAGACTTCCCGTCATCTCTGTACTCGAGTTCTAGAGAATTATCGATTGAAGGGTTTGACCAATATTAGTGAGCACAATAGAGGCTGTAAAAGTGAAATAGGAATCTCTGATTTTAGAATTTTGTTGAAAAGTTTTAATAATTATTGGGAACGCGTGATATGTGAAGCATTGCTGATAAGGTCATTGAATCCAAAGATTATTGTGCAAAGTGCTGTGACTACGAATGTTTTAAGTCTTTTTAAATATATTATGTATGTTAAATCATGTTTATGTATTGTTTTTTAAAAAGAAACTTTTTTAATATTATTAAAATAATTTAATTTATAAATAACATTATTTTTTAAAATTATAATATAGATAAAAAATTATAATATTTATATAAATAACATTTTAAAATTAGTTAAAAGTATTTGAATATTTTTTAAGTGTTTATTTATTAGAAAATTAAATTAATATAAAAAAATAATTTGTTTAAATTAAAAGTTAATTCATAATATTTTTAGTTGGTTTTATGTACCTGAAGATGACAGTTATGCTGTCGAAATATATCTTACAAAGAGTTTTTTATTGGTGTTATCTTTAAATTAATTATTTATTTTAAATAAAACTTGGATATTTGAATTATTCATGTTCTGGGTTATGTCAGCATAATGCAATTATTCACATTCTATTTAAAATAAAATATTATAAATTTAGTATACATATTTGCCTTACCGATAAATAAATTGTTATATTAATTTTACAAACTCCTTAATTAAACCCAAAGTTTTAAATTTATTAATTATTTGGCATTTCTTGTGATATTCCTTCCCTTATTCAGTTTATTAACGTAGTTTCTATCATGTATCGTATTTATGATTGCCTTGAACCGCATATCGGTTGCCATGTTTAGTATAACTGTCTTCTCCTACATATAACTCATCATGCTTCATTTTTGTAAATAATTGTGTTTTTATTATTATCTCTTGTTTTTTTATTTATTCGTGCTCAAACTTTGTTAGGTTTAAAATTATATTATTTAAAAACCCTTTTAATTTAAACGATATATATTTTGCCATGAACAACTAAAAATTGAAAAGATGATTATGAAACTCGTATTATGTTTTTTTAGGAAAAATAATTCCAAATAAGTTGAGTTTTGCTTTATGTGAATGTACTTCTTGACTTGTCGGTTTGGGCGACCACCAAATTTTTAGTAACCATACCAATAAAACCAATTTTAATTATTAAGAACATTTTAACGCTTGTTTTGATAGATATTCAAAATATTATGTTTTATTTATAATATAGTAAAATAAAATATATTTTACAATAATTTGTAACCAATAAAAGATGTATACTTTATTTATTAATCAATAAATAACTGTAAATAATTTACATGATTTTAAATAAGAAAAATAAAATAATGCTTAGAAATGTTAAATTTCTAGTAGATTCTAACAAAATTAATAATATTCAGAAAATTATGAGTTTTAATTACTTCCTTTCAAATGACATTCAGATAAAATTCATAATACATAGGTTATGTAAGAGTAATTATATAATAATAATAATAATAATAATAATAATAATAATAATAATAATAATAATAATAATAATAATAATATGATAATAAAAATAATAATATGATAATAATAATAATAAAAATAATAATAATATAATAATAATCATAATAATAAAATAATAATAATATAATAACAATAATAATAATAATAATAATATTATAATAGTAATAATAATAATAATAATAATAATAATAATAATAATAATAAAAGTATAAAACGCTGATTTCTCGGTAATTTGATAATTTGCGGCAAGGCCTTTGTTATTATTTACTTATCTGAAATAATAAAAATGTTAAAATAAAATTTTAAATTAAAATTCATTAAACTAAATTAAAATAATTAAAATAATTAAAATATTCTGTATATATTAAAGTTAAATCAATTAAACAAATTAATATCAAAATTATAAAAACCCTGGTTGCTTGAATAATAAAACTTCAATTGAATGGATTTTGAATTTTGAAATTTGAAGACATATTTAATTACGTCTAACAATGTTTCATCAGCCGTTGTAACGTATCGGGATCCGTGAAGACAACCAATTTTTTACCAACTAAGTCTGGTCGCAAAGTAGATATCAAATTACTAGTTCTAACGTTTTTTTTTCGATTATTGAGTAATTCTTTTCATGGGGTTTTAATGAGCGACTAGCATAAACGATTACATGATCTTTCTCGCCTTATAATTGTTGTCCCAATAAAGCACCTAATGCAAAATTACTGGCATCCGTTATTAATATGAATGGCTTTTTGAAGTTTGGACATCTTAATATTGGTTGCTTTATTGAGTTGTCTATAAGCTTGCAGAACGCTTGTTGAAAAACTGTTGTTGAATTTGTTTAAATTTGTTTGCTTTTTCAACAATGTTAGAAAACTTTAATTCAATTAATCGACGAACATGATCAATATCTTTGATGATCGTTCATTTTCTTAATTTTCTCAATATTTTCTGGCGGTAAATCTATACATGAAATCATGTGACCCACATAAACAGCTTCAAATTTTCCGAATTAATATTATGAGGGTTATATTTTGGTTTGCATTTAAAAATCATTTGAATACCGTTTCAACATCTCTAAATGTTCTTGAAAATTATTTGAAAATATTATTATACAATCGACGTAAACCAGTGCGTGCAGGATGTCTTGCCAAAGTAAATTCATACCTCTCTAAAATGTAGCAGCCTCGATAGTACATCGTACTTTTCTATTAGTATTTGATTTGTTTCAAATATGCGATCCTCATTCAACACATTTATTACATTGCCTAGTATATTACTCCACTCTTCTAATTTTTGATTTAGAAAAACTTCCTCTACTCAATGTAATGGTTCACCTGCTTGTTCCTTTATTAAATTTTTCTTTATTAAATTATTAAATTTCCAGACCAAAAAAGATTCCTTATAGTTGCGTTATAATGTCAATGCCAATTACAAATTTTACAGACCTTTTCCTTATTACATGATACACAATGAGTTATTTTTTGATTTCAAATGATAAATTTAACTATTGGTGCTAGTAAGAGTATATCATATCCTTTCGTAATGACTACATTGGATTAGACTTTCATTTTCATCATTTTGAATACCAGTTGACTTGGATTCTCAATTGAAAAATTTATCTGCTCTATATAGGTTTTACTAGTCTAAACTTTAAAGTTTAAAGTTTAAAGTATTACTTAATGGCGTAGCGAGAATGAAATAAGGTATATTATGAACCGCGCGCCACTTACAGAGGGACCCCAGATGGTCCCAAAAACAAACAAGAGTTTTTGATATCGTGCCCGGGCCTCAGTTATGCTTGCTACGCTACCGGTATTTCAATTAAAAAATTATTTTCACAACTATATATTCAATTCACTTCAATAATTCAAAATTTCTTTTTCAATGTCTTCACCAATTTAATAATTTCCCAACAACCTTTAAACACTTTGATAATATTTAAAAAATAATTTTATATTTTTTGATATGAGTTGATTACGATGATTATTGATTAATTTATTTAAATTGTCTTATTTTAATTTAGATTTGTTAATGTGATTTCTAGCTTAATGAAGACTGATAAACCGTCGAAATATATAAAGAAATGTTATATAGAATATACAGTTGGCGTTTTTCAATTATTTCAATTAATGATAATAATAATAATAATAATAATAATAATAATAATAATAATAATATTATTATTGTTTTGTCTTTATTTGTGGAATAATTAATTAAATATCATTATTATTATTATTATTATTATTATTATTATTATTATTATTATTATTATTATTATTATTATTATTATTATTATTATTATTATTATTATTATTATTATTATTATTATTATTATTATTATTATAATCTTATGAAATCCAGAGGAATTGTATTTGGAAAAGTTAAAAGAATATGAAGACAGAAACGTTTATAATTGTGACGAAACTGGATTGTTCTGGAAATTTTCATTAAACAGAACATACACAATTTCTAAAGATGATAAGACAAATGGTAAGTTTTCTAAAGATCGAATTACTATACTCTTGGGAGCAAACATGCTAGGTGAAAAATTAAAGCCTTTAGTGATAGGCAGATCAAAGAAACCTCGTGTTTTAAATATTTCGATATAGAAAAATTACCTATTAATTATCGTTGGAATACAAAATCTTGGATGACATTGACAATTTTCCAAGATTGGTTTAAAGATTTAAACAATATCATGAAAGCAGAGGATCGGAAAATTTTATTATTGTTAGATAATGCACCTATTCACCCAAAATACTTTGAATTGAGTAATATCGAATTATTCTTTTTCCCACCAAATACGCCATCTCTTATTCAAGCTCTTGACCAAGTATAATAACAAGTTTTAAAGACTATTATAAGAAATTTTTGAACCTGTCAATAAATTTTAATTTAGATAATAACGTTACACAAACGATATGGTGCAAAAAGATTGATTTATATCAGCATTAACTTGGATTTCTAAAGCATGGAATAGTGTAAAATCTGCAACTATTTTTAATTGTTTTACCAAGTCTTTTGAAAATATGTGTATGCTAAAGAAGTGAATGCTGAATGTGATAATTTTTCATGTTTTGAAATTAATCCAAAATTTGACGAACATCCCTTGTTTGAACTAGTAGAAAAATATGAAAATGAAAATGAAGAAAATGAAGAAACAAATGACAATTCTGTTGATGAAGTTAAAGAAGATGCAGTAATAACAGGATTCAAAGCCTATGAGTATGCAAGAAAACTCTAATAATACTTCCAAGCTGCTATTCCTGATAAAATGAACAAAATGTGGGATTTAATTGATGAAATTCAAGGAGAAAAAGCATCTAGACAATTGAAAATCACATACTATATTATGCGTCAAAAAATATAAATTGTGATAAATAGGTATGATAAATACATTTTTGTGAAATCTTTTATATTGTTCATAACTGTTCATTTTATTTTTTAATATGAACATTTGAAAAAATCGAAACGCTAGTGTTCATATTGAACAGAGTTGACTGTACTATAAAAGAAATATTGAATACAACTATAAATTTAACAAATATAATAAATAATAAAGGAAAATAAAAAACTGGTAGACATTTATTTATCGAAAAATCTTGCTTTAGAAATAAAACAATATAGTTAATTTTTGAAATAATACTTGCCTCCAGAATGACTTTCATCTATTTAAATCGCTATTTGAAACATAGATATCCCCTTTTATAAAGATTAATAAATTAATTGAAATGCATGAGTCTAATTATTTTGTTTTAAATTTAATTATTTTCAAACTCAATTAATCTGGTGTTTTTAATTTACATACTTCAATTTTTCTCAACTGTTATGACAACAGCCCAACTTCTCCCAGTTTTTAATTCTGAATCCAGCTAGCTCAAAATTTTTTATTTCTTTTCAATTTAGACATAAAAAGAATCATGAAAATTTAGTGATAAATAAAATTTTTCATTTATAGCAAAATATATATGCTGTCTAAAGCATTTTTAAATGAGTAGTGAATGTCAATTATTTAATTTGCTCTGAAAACCGGCATGAATTGAATGGGATTGGAGGGGTTGGCCAATTCTTAATGATTAAATAAAATGTAGTTGATTAATTTGATTGTAAATAATCTGTATAATTTTATTTTGTTAATGTTTTGCTGTTTTTAAAATAAAATATACATGTTAAAGAATAAAGATATCATGTTTTATTTGTAGGATGGGAAATGAATTTGTACAATTCCTATCTCGTAGCAGGAGGTTGTCCTAGTTGGAGAATCGAGTGCTGGGGAAATATTTCATGTACACACATCCCAAAGCTATTCCCATTTGATACGCGCGTAAAAAAGGTTTATACTAGATTAGAATTATGTAATTTTATAAATTTTTCTATAACTTTCATACTCAAATGTATTTTTCCGAAAATAAACGGTTTAGTCAAGAATTTCTGAGATGAAGAGTCAAAACGAGTTTGCAAAAGATTATGTAAATAAGTAAGTCCAAATGCATTTTATGAAGCAAAAATCATAAAACCGTGGGATTATTTTTTCATCTGTAGTGACAAGGAAATTATATGAAAACAAATTTTTGGTGAACAAATATAAATGATTTTACTGAAGTAAGAATAAAAATTCAATCATTTTCTTCATTAATTAATTTATTAACTTAATAAAAATACCTCCGTTCAAAAATGATTGTCCGTTTTTGTGAAAATTGTTGTTCAAAAATGATTGTCTCGTTAGTTTTATATACAATATGTTAACTTCAATTTCGCTTTAGACAACTTTTTTATTTAAGAAATAAATATTTTATTACAAACTACTTATATTATTTTACATATCTCGTAATACTTTTTTAATTCTCTAGCAACATCTTTAATTGTTCCTTTTGGCAATTTCCTATTGTTAGATCGCACCATAAGTGTTTGCAGTATGGCATTTCTCTCCTCGTCACTTAAATTTTTGTACTTTACTCCAGAACGTTGGATTTCCATGATTTAAGGTTATTTGGACTGCAAAGAAAATATTTTTGTACACAGCCAAAAATTACAAATTTAAGAAATTGTTAGTTATTTATGAAATATTAAAAACTGAGCATTTACTTACCAAAAACGTACCAAATTATTTTATGATTCTATTTTTTTCATACACATTGTCATCTTATATTGTTAAGTTGACAACAAATGTCAAATGAGACAATCATTTTTGGACGGAGGTAGTATTAAAATATTTAAAAACAAATATTTAATTTTTTGAATAATTAAATTCTTTTCCTATTTTAGTTATTTGTATTGTTCTTTGTTTGTTTAACGAGAAAATTAATGACTTATTTAAAAAATATGCTTTATCAAACACGCACACATACATACACACATATATATAGGTCAGGATAGAGGTGGGTTTTGAGGAAGTTTAATTTTTAAGCGAAAGAAAATATTTCATGTCATAAATAATTCTTTAAGCATCTTTTAAAAATTTGCTAATTTAAATAAGGGCAAAGTATTTCTTAAATAATTAAATAAAATCGAATTATTATGTATTAAATAAAATGTATATCAAAAAATAAAAAAATAATTGTTTTTGTTATAATTCAAATATCAAGACCAAATTACAGAAAATTAAACATTTTTTTTTAAAAAACAAATTTGTGGGCCATGAGAAATATTTTTGGCCTGGGCCCCATTGAAGCTCTTTGCGGCCTATATATATATATATATATATATATATATATGTTTTATTTTAAATTAATTTACATATTAACTTTTCCTCTCATTTTTGGCACTTCTTTTTTAAATTACAAAAAAGAGTTTTTTTTGAATAAAATGTTTCATTTTTGTTAAAAAAATGAAAAATAACTAAATAAATGAAAAGAAATATTAAGAGAAAAAAATGAATAATCCAAAAATCAAATTCTCGTCCAGTTAACACGAGTGGACTGAAAATAGCGTCGGACGCACTGACAGTTCCTAAAACGGATGCAAATGAATTCACTTGTACTTTGAATGATTAATTAACACAATTTCTACCAAAACAAGATTAAACAATAATGAATCAGTTTTGTTTTATTTAGTTTAGAATAGGGTACGCCGTAGCCGTGACGGTACGCGTTGCGGTTCACTGTTAGTGCTTTGATTTAATAGAAACTTCCGAATTCCTCATTTAAATGGAAATTAAATATCTCTAAATTTCAGTAAAAAAAGTTGTATTTTTGCAATTAAAAAACCAAAGAAATATACTTAAACTTTTACTAGTAAAAATTCCCAATGTTTGTTGTGCACTGATTAAGGACCCTTGCATACGGACTCAGCTGACAGAAGTAAATGCATACAAACAGAAGCAGAAAAGTAAAAAAAAAATTTATTATAAATAAAAACCATTTCCATTAGGTTCAGGAACTTTATAATGTTCCCAAAATTGAAATATAGAGAGAACTTTTTCTAACTCTGTTGTTGTTATCGACTCCTATTCTCGTTTGCCCATTGATGTGTATAATACACACAAATACACACAGGCACAATAATTGTATACGATGGTGAATAGTTTTATAAATGCTCAGTTGACTACTAGTCGACTAATAGGAAATTTTATACCGCTTGTGTGTGTGTGTACAGGGGTAGAGAAAACTCATAATTTGATGAGGATTAATACACATCGCTACTTTATCAAATAATACACACACACACAATGGAAATTGAAAATTCTTTCTCATTAAATTTATTACATTTATTGCTTATATTTCTTCTACATAATATCATGTACAATATATAGCATCGTTATGGTGTTTTTATTGATTAAGTAATCAATAAACATGATTATTGTGCAAACATATTCTACATCACTTATTGGATATTCTTCTCAATTCCCGGAATCGCTGTGTGTTGGCATATCAGATTAAAGGAGTAACAATGAATATTGGAGTGTAAATTGCTTACTGGATTTTAATTCTATTATTGAAATTGATTCACAACTGATTTCTATGCCAAATCGTTTCCCATCCTACTACAACGAGTGAGATTCAGATTTCTAGCCGATATAATTGTGGAAAATTGACAATTGACTTGTAAAAACACTTTCACAGAAATTCTTTTCCAAATCCAATGAGATACAACGAATACGGTTCGACGGCGATCATTAAAAACGATGAAAAAAGTTCCGATCAGTCGACGTCGAGTGTTTCCGAGGAAAACGACAACGCTGTTTTTGATAATGGAAATATTGACGGAAATTGCCGATATCATTGTCAGAGAAAGGAAAACCAATCGGAATGTTTTGCCAGTCCTTATATTCCATCGAATAATAAAAACCAACGAGGCATTCTGACGACCGTGATGAGTATTGATGATGGATCTAAAACGACGTCTATGCGTTCACTGGCTAAACGGACAATAAATCTCAGTTTTCCCGGAATGCAAACCTCAACCTCGAAATCTCTATTTATTTTTTCCGAAGAAAATGTTATTAGAAAATATGCCAAAATTATTATCGAATGGGGATATCCTTTTATCAAGTTTATTAGCTTAGTTATTTTTAATGACGATTATAGAAATTAAATAAAAAATTTCAATCGTAATTAATTAAAAGCGTAATCAATAAAAATTTAAAAAAACGTGGGAATAAAAAAGGTTTTGTGTCAATTTACGAAGTTGAAATTAAATATATTTTTTTAAAATTAACTAAAATTGGCAACAATTCAAAACAGCTAAAAATTATTAACAAAAATATATTTTTCAAGATGTAATTTAATTTGTTTAAAATTTACAATTTAAATTAATTTAAATAAATTAAGGAATTTATTTTAAAAAATATATGATTCAAATATTTTATTTTAATTAAAAAATACAAAATTTTTATTTTATTAAAATAAGCAACATTTTTTATTTAAGAACTTTTTTTGAAAAATTTTTAAAATATAAAAGTATTTAATTTTATATTTAATGGCACCGGTTAAATATAAAGTAATTAATTATGAAATTTATTAATATAAACTCATTGCAATGGATGAAATATCACGAAGGGAAGTATTTTTTATCCCCCTAGCAACGTATATCAAGTTGTGATAATTTCAAATGACAAATTGAAACTTTTAAAACAAAAATGAAAAATTAAACTAAACAAGTTTCTTTCAAAAATTCAATTTCCTGGCAAATAGTCAATAAAACACTGATGGGGCCTCAACTTCATTAATACAAATAAAATATAAAATAAGTATTTGCTACAAATTTAAATTTGATTAGAAGCAAAAATTAAAAAAATCGTTTTTGAAATGGTCTCTTTCATAGTAAAAATATTTCATTTAAATAATATCCATTAAAGGATCATATATTATACATAGATCATGTTATCATATTTGGTACCAATTTTTTCTTTACTTTATATGTTCTATCGTTTGTCGAGTATTAAATTTCTAAGAGAAACTATGAAATCTGTGAAATACTTAATAAACTAAAATAAAACGTAACAAAATTTTATTATCTGTACCCATTTTTGGCACCAATTTGAAAATATTCTGTAAAATATACAATTATTTCTAATAGTTTCCATTTGGGAACGCTGATTACAAATGTGTTAATAAAAATATTTTATTAGGGATTTACAATGAAATATATATGTTACTAGTAAAACACTTATATTTCATATATGTAATAATGCTAAAATTGCGATTTTAAAGGAAATAGCAGTCGAAAATATTAACTGCTAATTCTAAAAAATAAATGAAAAATATGTCACTTTCTGATATACCTGTGAATGTGGTCCTCATTAAAATGAAGCCAAACAAAATTATATTGTAGTAAAACAATTAATAATTGCTAACTTTCTATTTTTTCAAAAGTTTTTGAAATGAATTCATCAATTAAAATCTGTTTTTAAATTTATAATTTGAGAATAATTTGAAAATGAAAATTGATATAAATTTTTTGTTTTAATCGGACTTGAGAACTGTTTAAAAATTTTATTATATAACAACCAGCGCCGGCTTAGAAGCGATGCAGATATGGCAAATGCATAGGGAGTTATGATTAAGGGAAACAAATTGACCGAAATTATTTTACGTTTTTTTAAATTTTATTTAAATAATTTTAAAAATTATTAAACATTATAAAATGTTCTAATTTACATTAATGGTTTGGCTATTTTAATACAATTTCAGAATTTGTATAAAAAATATACATAAGGATATATATCTATAATAATAATAAATATTTTTCATATCTTTAGGTGTTTACAAGTTTTTCTTCCATATAGTTTGAGTTTGAGCTAAAAATTGTAAGCATTAATATATTTTTTGAAACTTGATTTAATTCAAATAAAAAAATTAATTATCAAGTTGCCATTTTTGTTTGTGTTGTGAGTATTTTTGAAGCATTTCCAATAGCAATATATTTAATTTTACATAATTGCTATCAATCAACATTTGCGTTAAGTAGGTACAAATTTATATTTAATTCAACTATCATTGTATTTTCAGTTTTTTAATTAAATTTAACGTAGAAAAAGTAAAAAGTTTTTTAATAATGGACAGTGAAGAAAACTATCTGATGCTGAATATCGCAAGCAAAAATTTCAATAGGAGTTGTCCATGAGAAACCAAAAAGGCAGCTTATGAAAATTTCTAAGCAGTGTAGAAACATCAAGAAAATATTCTGATTGCCTGAGTATGAATACGGACATAACTAATGAAAATATATTGGAATATATATTCTCAAATAATTTTGCGTCATCTTTGTCCAATGTTTTTATAGCTCTAAGAATTTTTTAACGATATCAGTGGCTAGCGCTGAAAGAAGTTTTTAAAAAATAAAAATAATTAAAACCTATATATGCTCTACATATGAGACAAGAACGATTAGATGCCATGCCCAATTTGTCAATTGAACGTGAAATTTCCAAAAATTTAAATTAAGAGGAATTAATTGACAGGTTTGCTACTATAAAGGCTCGAATGACAATATAAAAACTCTTAAATTTTAAATAAATATATTCATACATTTTTCCTAGTATTTTTATTATTAAAAAATTTAAGAAATAATATGGGGCAGAAAAATTTAAATGTGCACAGAGCGCCACAACTGTTGAGCCTGTACTGATAACAACGAATAAACAGAAAACGTTAGAATTTTATCATTCGTTATGGTTGCGATAAGTGCCAGAAGTGCGAAGCGTGACGGGTACCGCTTGCCAACATAATGAAATGAAAAAAGATGTGAGAATTATTATTTTCCGTATTTAGTCAAATAATTTAAATTACCCAATTCAAATTATTATCTGTTGTTAATAGTTTGAAAATGAAAATAAAATTAAAATTAAGCAAATGAACATAATTAGAATAGACGAGAACTATAATACACAATTATTGTTTTGTAATTGAATTTATTATTTTTGTATTATACATCGCATGAGGAAATAGTTGATACTTTTTTAATTGCTATTAGATGATAATATATTTAAAATATATTAATTACTTTGACATTCTTATTAAACATTATCATTTATATATTAAAAAATTAATTTGATTTTCGTCAACAAAATTTATGAAATTAATTCACTTATATCAGAGATTCTCAACCTTTTTTCTTTCAGGAAAAACACTTTTATGATATAAAGATTTGGTGGTAAAATATGTTTAAAATGAAGATGTTTACTTTGAATAAGACTAATTGTATAGATAAATCATCACAATTTTATTAAAATGTATATACCAAAAAATAAGTATGTATAACCATACAAATAGTATTTATTATAATTGCTCACCAAGCTTTGCGATGGTAATTATACATTTATTCTCAAAATCTGGCGATATCGTATTTGGGATTCACTAATTTGAGACCAGAACTCTCTTCCTCACATTGTAGGAATATAACTAAGATACACTTTACGCCTGATTATTGTATAGAGTTAAACCGGGAGATAGCAAGAAGATTGCAACAGATCAGATAATTTTCCTAATCTGTTAATCAAATTTAGAGAAATTCGGTCATTTTATAAGAAAAAATTCACTAATAAACATGTGCATAACTTGTAGGAACAGTAAGTATATTACAAATTAAATATTTTTATTTTAAAAATTTTCTCGTCTTTTAGCAGCAAAATCTTAAATATTACAAGGTGTTTTTTTGGTTTTTACCTCTGATTTTTTTCATTTATAAATGACATTATATATTCTACAAAATACGACTATGAATCAGATTTATTACTTGAAAAAGGCTGTGCCGAAAATTCGTGAATACCATTAATAAATCTGATTCACAGTCAAAATATGTAGAAAATATTATGTCACTTATAAAATCTTAAATATTATCATCAAATTTGATCGATTTCGTTTTTCTTTAGAAGAAATAACTGAAAAGTAAATTATTACTCTTAACTAATTGTGATCAAAGATAAATTTTTATTAACTTTACAAGCAAAAGAACTGAGTTCAACTGAAGTTACAGCTACTGACTTTTAATAAAATTCGTAAAATATCAAAAATTTACAATTAGGTTTCATGAATTATGGTGGTCTTTAAAACACTTGGCCAAGTTTTGAGATAATCTCATTAATCTGGACTCGAGTGGCCTCGCCGTTAAGTAAAGAATTACAAACAGACAACTCATATTTATTGGTAGAAATACTTTTAAAACCAATAAAAAGGGTCTTCTATCATAAATGAGGAAAGATGCAGAAATAAAGTATTTGAAAAATTTTTACGAAACTTACAAAAAAAAAATAATAATAAATATTCCTCTTAGAAAAACAAACTTATCAATTTAATATTATAGAATAATAATTTTTATTCCACTTTTGAGTAATGTTTCAGTCTTAAAAAAAAATAATTTTTGTTGGCAAAAACCACATGAAGAATTTTCAGTACACCACTGTCCATACGTTTGTTTGGTTTTGAGTTTGCGGTTTTTCTATAATAAATTCTTGTCTATTATGAAATTTATTCTTGAAATACACATCTTATTATGTTATAAAAATATTTTTTGAAACAGTTTCCTTTTTAGACATTTGTTAATCGCGCCAAAATATTGCTATGGCTTGAATGATGCCAATACTTTAATTTTCACTTCTATTTATAACATTTTTTTTAGTTAAAATTGATATTAGTGTTGTTTGAATTCTTTTTTGTTGTATTTTTTGAAGGTGGCCAATTTTTTCAATAAATCATAATTTATTGATACACCAAAATATTATATGTAATCAAATTCAGTCATTTATTTCTCCACTAATGTAATTTGAGCGCCGAAAATTACTTATGTAATTAAGTAGAATTTTTTTTTCATTTTCAAGCGGTTATTTGTTTGAAATTTTAAAGCACAAATAAATAGGACTGCTTTTTTGCATTATCCTTTTAACCGTTAAAAATTAGATTTATTGGAATTTAATCATGATGGTTTAAATACAAAGTAGCATCTTATTAAAACAAATAAGGATTTAATACTTTTTGAAGATGAGGTTTTATTTTCCTTTTATGATTTCGATGTGGATAGAAAATAAACTTATAAACAAGGAAACATTTGCTCACAACTCCTTTTCATTCGACAATTAATTGTCTGAAATTAGTTAGTTTTTTCCTATAAAAATCTTTTTCTGTCAAATATTTCTACATATTTTCATTCAGTTGAAATTAACCATTCATCCTCAAATTATCAATTATTAAATGAAGAAAAATAATAGCTTAATGTAATTTATTTTGATTCCCATAATCATGATAAACTTCGATAATTGTGTACAATAAAAGTCATTATTTTAAATAACTTAATGTTTGGATTTCATGCATAAGTATCATAATTTCTCTCATATATTCATTGTGAAATATGTAAGACATAACTACTGTTCCCCCGTGTATATTATTTTTTAAAAATTCAATAAAAGAGATGTTTTAAATATTTCTGTTATACATAAACATCTCTTTATTTAAATAAAATTTAGAATGTTATTCAATAAAACAAAATAAGAAAATTTAAAAAATATTTTTATTCTTTGTATTTTATATTTGGGGTGTTGTTAATATTTTTAATATTACATAACATAATTTTTCAAACTTATCAGAACGTCAACATGTTTTTTATTTATTTGTTTTATTAGAATTTTTGAAATTATTGCTTAAGTAATTAAATTACTATAAGTGATATTAACTGAAAAACACTGAATAAAAATGTTCCTTGGAGGAGCCATAGAGCGAGACCACATGGGTCCGAGATAATTTCTGCATGTGCCCATGAGGTTGGTGTAGTATGAAAAACATTCATTCAAAAAAGACTAATATATTGAAATAAATTTTTTTTTACTTACAAATCTTTTGTAGAGCGCATAATGGTTCGTACTTTTCCATCCTTTACGTCTTTAGCACTGCTTTCTTGTTAAAACAAAATCTGTTCACCTTACTATATAACATCCACCTTATAGAATTCACATCCCAAAAATATATATTCATATAAAAATTCTTGAAAACGTACGGCCGAATCTAACAAAGCGCGAGCGGAGTGCAACAATTTCGAATCTTTGGATTTTACAATTTAGTTTATTTAAGAAGTCTATGAATGTCTACAAGCCACAAAATTTGCATTAATTCAAGCGATAATTGATTTAATTTTTAAAAAAACAAAATGAAAAGAGCGTACAGAAGGTACCGGTAAAGAAAATTGAAAAACACTCTTACTAAAATTATTTTCCAACGATCATGACCTCTCTGGATATTCGTATTTGATATTTTTTGGGTTAAATGTTTTAAGTTTATAAATGAAACCATTTTTATTTATGCTTTATAAATAATAGGTAAATTATATAAATTGTTTTTATAAATAACAAGAGTTAAGCATAAATTGATTATAGTTTTAAAAATTAAATATTAGTTATTGATAGCCAATTTTTTCCCGTAAAAAATAAATGTTGCAAAGGTAACTGATTTTTTTAAAAGTTAATATTTATTTTAAAAATTAATTAAACAAGTATTTAAATTAATATATCAGATAAGTGGATAACAAAATAAGCTCTTGTGGCGAAGTAATAATTATATTGTTGAAAATAGTTTCGATTAATAAATAATGAAACTGAAGAGGAATATTTTATAATTGAAACTTTTTTCAACACTATAATTATTACTTCGCAGCAGGGGCTTATTTTGTTATTCACTTATCTGATATATTAATTTATCAAGGAATAACCGTTTTATATTTATATTTAAATTAGTGTAATTCATATAAGACGAAATCGTTACTGCAAATCAGCATGTCTTTTTTATTATAGAAATCCTGCCTTTTGTAATTGTATTATTTATTTACATACTTTGAAGTTTATAGTATTTCCCGTAAATATCTACAAATATATTCCTTAGTGTATTGTATATATTATTATATAATTATTAACTTTTCTATTTTATTATAGATTCTCACAAACCAGTATGATAAAAGACCTACATAACTGTTAAACTAGTAATACTTCCTTATGTAATTTGAAGTAGTATACAAATATGGTGAAGGCCAAATCATGAGCTATATACAGATAGCAAAGAAAGGACATAGATTTAAATTTTTAACTAGGGTTGGGGCGAGACCAGATATTTTTAAATTATGCAAGATGCAAGACAGACTTCTAATTTTTTTAAATGCAAGATATATAAATAGTTAATTTTTTATAAAATTTAATAAATTTATTTTAAGGTTCTTTGATATGCGAGATTTCTTGATGCAAGATCTCGTCTCGTATCAACTCTAGTTTTAACTTTCGGCTAAAGTAATGATGACACTAATTCATTAAAAAGTAATGGCAAAGTATGAATTTTAAGAAACCATTATGCACGATTATTTGTAGAAAATTCTTCTGTGTTTCAGTTTGTAACTTTCACTCCGAGAAACTTAATTTTAAAATGTATTTCATTTTCGATAGAAGATTTGTTCGTTTAAACAAATACACTTCAAAGATTAATTAAAGCATTGAATAAAATATCTAAACTAAATTATTGTAATAGTTATACTATCATTAAAATATAAATTTTTAAAAAATTATACATATATGAGCAATATATTAAAATTTCAATATAAAAATATTTTTAAATATAATTTTAAAAAAATATAGGAAAGAATCATCTTCAATTTTTTTTTATTTTTGACTTTTTTATTAATTGACAATAATATTTTATTTAACGTGTTTTTATTAGTTAAGTCAACCCATGCGATCTAGAATTTTGGATTTAGGGAAAATATAATTTTATTTAATTCAAAAAATTTATCATAAATTATTTCAATAAAAACTTTTGATAAATTCCAAAACGCCTTTTTATATTATATTATTGTTATTTCTATTAATAAATAAAACTAAATAAATATAAATTTATCAAAAATGACAATAAAATTTACTGATCATTTTATTTCTAATTCCTTAACCAAGTTATTTACGCCTTTTGAATACATGGTTCTTCTGACGATCTTGGCGAATTGCATAGTGCTTTCTATGGAGCGACATCTACCGAAAAAAGATAAAACTCTATTGGCAGGACAACTGGTTAGATTTTTTATATTTTATTTTTGAATTTTATCTAGATAGATTTCTAATTTCTCAGAAAAATTCAATGAATTAATTTGTTTTAAATTTAAAAGATTGGATAGCTATTTTAATGAACAAGAGTTGGTCAGATTTTAGATTAATAAATTTTAAAAAAGTATCAAAAAAACGGTCAAGTAACATGGGACGTTGTACACGTAAGCCTAGACATAGTGACCAATCTCAGATCGGTTTTAGAAGGAATGGAAATATGAAATAAAGGCGGTATTTTTAGTTTTTTCAAGCTAAAAACGATTAAAACAAAAGTAAATTATGTGGAGGACTGTATTATTAACTAAAATATTTTAAGTAAAAGTTTGATTTTTCACTGAACGAACATCTATATTTATTTAAATACATCCATTTGAGCTTCTGGAAAATCGACATAACCCTCTAAACCAAAATTGCCGAGCTGAATTTTTTTCCAAACCAGGCTTATTCATAAACATTATAATGAAACATTAAATTAAATATTTTTAAAATGAAGATTTCAATATTACTTGATTTAAAGGTATCACAAACTTGGCAAAACGAAATTAAGACATATAAAAATTATATTCGCTTCAGTTAAAAGAAAAATGTTGAAACTTTGCAATTTAATATCAAGACTTATTTCAAGAGTTTTTTTGCTTCTGTAATATGAAAAGCGTCACCTTTTATCAGTATCATTCAAAAGTCCCAAAAGTCTCACTACCAAGAAAACATATTTCACTCTAAGTTCTTTAAAAGTTTGCATATGCATTAATATTTTATAACGAAATCGTAAAAGTTTATATATGAATATTTTCCTAATTAATTTGGCTGCACCCAAATAAAGAATTTACACACAGATTTCTTAAGCTATGCGCTAGTGCCATTTAGAAATATACGCAATTAATAGCGTAAAGTGCATCGTTCGACGTTCTGACAATACTATATTTCACAGAAAAAATCACTATTTTTATATTTAAAAAAGGAAGAAAGATGTTATAAATGAATAGCTTATCTCAACAAAAGTATGATAGGTCAGTTTAAATGTATGCAGCCTTAAATATATAGTAAAATAGTTTTTAGATTAGTTGAATTTCCCAAATAACTTCGCTCAGATAGGATTGGGGTTCTGTAAAGAGACCAACTACTTTGTCCCTTTCCATATTTAAAAAATATTTGCAGACTGACCGCTCTATGACCAGCCACCTCTCAGAGTCAAATAAAACATGGGACTAATTTGAATTCCAATTTTTTTAGGCCAGATTCATTCAGAATGTATACAGATTTCAGGTTTTTCCATTCAATCGCTGCAAGATATCGTTGATATTAATTCATCGCTTTACAATCACAACTTGCGCAGTCCTCTTACTTTGATTAGAAATTTATCAAGGACGACTAAATTTCTCACCACCAAACACAATCATCCAAAAGGGACTTATATTGCCATAAGTTGTCTGCAACTGATTCAATTTTTGCTTACTCTTTTTACCACACAAAACAAAGCATCTAATCACAACTTCCGATACTCAACAGAATATAGCATGACTTGACAAACAAATTGAAAATGTGCTCTCCCGCAATTTCTAATCAATGATAATATGTTATGATTTTACTAGAATATTGTTAAAGTACTATTATTTTTTTAGGGTGGTCCGGGTAATTATTGAATGCACCTTGTAGATCACTGATTTAAATTTCGATGAAATAATTATTGAAAGATTCAAATTAAATTTATTAATTAATTTTTGAACTTACAAAATTGTGAGTAGGATTGCTTGTTATCAGTTCATTGCATCAGCTGAAATTGGAAGTTTTATATAATTTATTACTCAAATGCAGCAAGCTGGAAATATATAATTAGTTTTGGCATTCTCATAAAACAATCATATTTTCGAAATAGAATGCTCTTGTTGGAGAATGTGATTTATAGTTAAAGGTTTTTTTCTAGAAATGTTTTCATTATTAGAAAGAGCAAAATAAAAATTCATTGTCCATAAAGTTAGAGGCTGATATGTTGATAAAATATTTGGAAATTTTTAATTTGTTTTAACCAGCAAATCTACTATCAATTGAAAGGCTTTGAATTAATCTGTGAATTAATTTAAACACTGTTGCAAATTTTTTAACATTAAATTAGATCGCAAAAGTAGGTGTGAAATAATACGAAATAAATCTTTTTTTTTAGTATTTTAAAAAATAAGAAAATGTGAGTTTAAAAAGTATATTTCATAAAAAATTTTGTTAACTGAATTTTCTTATTAGAATAAAGATATAAAAATTGAGTCTTCCTCTTTCGAAAGTCTTATTTTTATAGAAATTATAAAAAGTATCTAGTATGAAATAAATACTGATATTTGATTTTTCAAATTATTTACTAGACATTTCCTTTGGGATTTTCACAGTGATCCTAAAACGTTTTTAACTTACCTAAATCTTTCAAATATAGATGAATATGATATATATTTATACGCTCGAGGTTAAAAAAATCCAATGTGATTTGTCTTTTAATCCGTTGTTTTGGTCATACTCGTGCGATGATAGTATTTTTGTTTTTATTAAATAAACTAACGTTTTGCTTTTGCGTTTACATCTAAAACTCTGCAATAAGCCTGTTGTTTTTGTTGTGGCGGTTTTTAACTAGGCGTTTGGCTACCTCGAGGTCCTCGACAACGTCAGGTCTACTAGCCATTTAAGCTGCATCTGATCCTAGCAGGCTTATCATATCAACATCTCGAAACCTTTAGGCCAAATGACAAAAATGAAGAAATAATTTTGTTGGAAATTGATTTCATCTATATTTTCCTAAGGCAAAAATTCAAATTCTTAATGGAATAACTAGTTATGTTTATGTCAGCAAATTTTATTGCAATTTTTTAGACTATTGAAATATCAGCAAAATCATAGCCAATCACTGGGGAAAATTATGTATTATATGTATAATTAAAAGTTATTATTTAAATTTATTATTAAAACACTATGAAAAATTAAATGTTACTGAATAAATGTTACTAAATAAAGTTACAAAAATAATTTTTTAACTTGCTTAAGTTAAATGTTGAATTTTCATTTAATTTGGAAATTGTGAGATAAACAACTAAACCGATGTTTATATAATGTATATAGCTGTGATTCTCAACCTGGGAGATATCGCCCTCTTGTGGGCGATCGAGATCTTAAAGTGGGCGATTATTTGACTATACGCTTTTGGGGGGCGAAATCATTTTGAATACTTGCTTGCAATGATGGCTCATGCAATCCGTATATAAGAGACTCCGCTGCATTTTTATATTTTGTTGCGGCCTGCCATAATGTGCGCATGTCTTAGATTCGCTTTGCGTGTGCAACGGTTTCAAGCATTTAGTCGCGTTTAGTCAAGCAGTCAGTAATAAGTAGAGTTCGATTTAATTTTAATGTTGTCTGTTGTGCTATAGCCATATAATTTCAATTATTTTTAAATTAAACGTATTTTATTTTGTTCTGTATATCATAGGTAAGTTAATTATTACTTATACCTATTGATTTAATATTATTTTCCATTAATTTAACTAATATTAAAAATATTTAAATAAAAAAACGACCTAAGAATCGAACACGGCACTATTAGATACTAGCTATGATTTTTTTTAATTTGAATTTTAGATCAACCTCTAAAAATGTTCCAGAAAAAGAAATTCCGGCACTATTCTGTTGAGTATTTAAAGTTTGGTTTTATTTCGTCGCCACAAAATAGCCAACTTTAAATGTGTTTACTGTGAAATCAGGTATTTTCTAATGAAGTAATGAAACCATCCCGACAAGCAGGAAAAAGACATTGAATATTTTGAAAATTTGAAAATGATGCTTACCAAAAGAAATAAAATAATCGATTTATTCAAAACAACAACCACAAATATAAATAAGGGATTGGAGGTGTCGTATAAGATTTCACGTATAATAGCTCAAAATGCGAAACCTCATAATATTGGAGAGAAATTATTATTACCGGTTATAAAGGAAGTTCTTACCATGACTTCAGCAGATCCAGCCAATATTTTGTCAATGATTCCATTAAGTAATGATACCATATCAAGAAGGATAAATGAAATGGTCAATGATGTTGAAAATCAAGTAACTGCGAAACTCCAATTACGTGAGTTCACTATACAGTTGGATGAGAGTAGTGTACAGGATAGTGATGCAATATTAATGGTTTATGTCAGGTACATAAAGGATGCAAAAATCACGGAAGAAATGTTATTCTGCAGACATTTAGTCACTGATACGAAAGGCACCTCAATATATGAATTTTTTAAAACGTGTTTTGATCAAAAACAAATTATTTTAAAAAAAATATTAGCCTGTGCAACGGATGATGCCCCTTCGATGGTAGGACGTCATCCGGGTTTTATAACGATGTTAAAGAGAGAAAAGCCAGATATGCTTACAATTCATTGTATAATTCATAGACAAAACTTGGTTGCCAAATCCATTGGCGGGAGATTACATAAAACAATGAATTTAGTAATAACAAAAATAAAAGCACACCCACTTAATGATAGATTATTTCGGCAACTTAGCCATGAAAATGATGAAGAATATGAGCGTCTATTATTGCACACGGAGATCATATGGCTATCTAAAGGAGGTTGCCTCAGAAGAATGTTTGACCTATTTAATACAGTCATTACTTATTTAGGATCAACAAACTATAATATGTCAATGGAGATATCTATTTTAAAGAGTGACATAGCTTATTTGGCAGATTTATATGCAAAAATAAATGAATTACTTTTGAAACTACAAGGAAACAATGTAAGCATATTAAAGTGAAAAGTTTGATTATTGGCTTTATAAACAAATTAAGTATCTATAAAAATAACATTGCTAGAAAATATTTTACTTTATTTCCTTGTTTAAGTAAAATAATTGTATAGGACGAAAATATTGCAGTTTATTATAAGCATTTGGAGAGCCTAATTGTAGATATGAAACTTCGGTTTAAAGATGTTGAAAATATTCATATTCCTGATTGGGTTATTAATGAAATTAGTGCAGTTTAAAAATACATAGTTTAAGGAACTTTTAAAAACAGCGTTGTAAAATTACAATTAAATAAACTATTATTTTTTAGAACAAATCCTATACTTTAATATAAAAACATTTGTTTAATAATTTAATTTTAATTATTTAATATTTCATGTCGTTGCATAATAAAATAGAAATAATAGAAATTAATATAATCACATAAATTATATAAGTATTCAGTATCTGACAGATACATTTTTCATTGTCAATAAGGTATTTTTACTCATATTTTTTTCTACAAGATGAAGTCATTAATATTGTAGATTGTTAAAATATGTTAATTAATTCATTCTAAGTGCTCGCCAATATATCCAAGAAATGTTATGTCAATATAATTTTAATAATTTTATCCAATCAATTGTTATTTTATTAATGTTTAATTATGAATTAAATTAAATTAGATTGAATTACTAAATAGTCGAATTTAAATTAATTTCATTTATCAAATTATAATAATAATAATAATAATAATAATAATAATAATAATAATAATAATAATAATAATCATAATAATAATCATAATAATAATAATAATAATAATAATAATAATAATAATAATAATAATAATAATAATAATAATAATAATAATAATAATGATAATGATATCGAATTAATTATTCCACAAATAAAGACAAAACAACTTTTTTTCAATTTATCAAAATATTTTGTTAAATATTAATGAGTAAATCTATTTTTTAAATCCTGATTGGCGACGCTATGGACTTATTCGGAATATTATTGTTTATTTTAATTTTTTGATATTATACATAGGTTTGATGATCTAACATATTTTCAAGAAATTTTAACAAAAAAATAAAATTAAAAAAATGACATTTAGGTAGCCACAGTAATAAAACAAATTTATTGAAAAAAATAACTAACCAATTACTTGACTTAGAGTAATGAGAATGAAAATTTAATTAAGTTTATAATATATATATATATATATAGTTTCAATATTTTTTTTAACTTGTTTTTCTTAATATTTTATAGGTTTTATCAAATTAAGTCTATTCTGGCATATGGAAATTTATTTCTGCTAATTGATTCTCTAAAATAAATGGATGAACATATATTAAAATAAAAAAAATTTATTCCTTCAACTTTTTTGATGAGACATATTTTGCACAACTTTCCTTATTAGTTTTATGCTAAATCACCATTCTTAGTTCTGTTGAATCTTCGTTGTCACTAGGTTTCAGGCTTTCGAACCCCTTCCAAAGATTTTCGATTTCTTTAAGAATTCATCATCTTTTATTTCAGTTAACATTGGAAGTAGCTTAAGATATATTAGTAAAGTGCCAATTGATTCTGTGTCTATGAGCAAAAACCATCATAAGTTTTGAATATGTCCATTTAAAATGCATCAAATAATGACTTTTTGTAACACAAAAAAATAGTTCAGCTCCATCTCAGTTAAGTGATCGCAAAAGAAAGGAGTCTTGTTATTCTAGCAAAATCAGGAGTTCAAACTGTAAGTCATCACTTATTTATGTTCGTCCAATAATTTAAATTTTTTCATCCATGTGAAAGTTTCAAGTACTCGAAACTATAGTTTGATAATACAAATGTTTTTTCACCAACTTTGTTATAAAATTTAATTTTTATATTAAATTTTACTTCAACAATCAACATTTTCCTCAAATATTCACAAAATGAAAAAAAGTAATGCATACTAATTGTAGTACACGTTCTAAATAACATATTGTCACAAAGATATATGACATCTGTCAAGGTAGAACTGCTGGCAAAATATAATGAAATGAGGCTTACGTTATAAAACGGGTTAATCAAGAAACGCGATTATTGAAAATGCATTTTGTTAGGGTTGTCGCTGAAAATAAATCCTAACAATTTTTGATCTAACTTCAATCGCACCTTGCAATATTAAAAACAACAACAGATTCTCGATGTTATGAATATTTATTGTATATTATAATTACAATCGATTTGGTTTCTGCAAATACAATTACGCGAAAGATTCGACACTAAAAACTCAATTCTCGGGGCTAATTGCAACACAGTGATCACTACACTGCATCTCGGTTAAACTTTCTCAATATACTTGAACTAATAAACTGGTCTTCAACTTTTGTTTTCGTTTTCTTTAATCTCTGTGAGATATAAAAACTGCTCGAGAGTCTTCTTTTTATTTTTTTTCTGTTTTTTTGATTTATTTATTATCTCGTACAAACTGTTGAGATAATATTATTTTGTTTTCCAAATTTGCTTTTGATTTGTTTTCTTTAAAACTTGTACTTATTAATTAAAAATGACCTTGTCCTATTTCATTGTTTGATTTTTTGATCGATTTTTGTTTTTTCTCACATTCGATTTATTTTTCTTATTTTTGTTTCCCAGAATTCTGGATCAGCATTTGTTTTATTTGTATCCACTCTTTTTATGAAAGAATGAATTTCTATTATACTTTTACTAATAATGAAAACATTTCAAGAAAAAGTTGTGTTATAAATCACATTCTCAAACAAGAGAATTGTTTTTTCAGAATGTCAAAACTAATTATATATTTCCATCTTGCTGCGAGTTCAAAAATTAATTAATCAAAGTTAACTTGAATCAATTAAAAGTTAAAGTCTTCTTGGTGACGTAATATCAGTGATGTAGTATTAAAGAGTAGGCAGGTGGCATATTGTCTCTTAAAACAGTCATTTATTTTTTCCATCTATATTTTGTGGTTTTAATTGAATATGTGAATAAAAACCTTTAAATTAATATGTAATTAATCTGCCCATTTGTGTTGCCTGTCAGTAAAATTGGCAGACCTTTAGCAAGGTGGTCGTGTTTAATTTATTCTTCAATAAGTGACCATAGACTCTTCACATGAAACCTTGAACATTTTTAATAATAAAAAACATACTAAATACAAAACAACCTAAATTTCTTAGACAACGGTCAAAGTAATCAAATATAATTTTACAAAAATATTGTAAAATAATTTCATATTTTATATTTTAAAAACCAAATTAAAAATGTTGATAATATTAAAATAATTAATTTAGTAAATATAAATTAAATTGTTTTGTTTAAAATGTTGGAAAGTTGATAAACTAAGAAATAGACTTTTGTGAAGAAAGGAGGATTATTAACTAACTTTGTTTATTTAAAAATCTGTATGGAGATTGAAAATAAATGATAAATAACGAAAACAATATTTTCTAGATTAAGAGTCTAATAATTTTAAAAGGGAATCGTGTGTAAAATAATGAATTACTATATCGAAGAAAAGAATTTTTTCGATAAAGAAAAATTTGTACAATTGAATTTACCAGACTCCGTGTAGAAAGACTGAACAGAAAGCTTAATCTAGCATGAAAGAATATTTTAAATGTTTGATAAAGTTTAGATCTCACTTTTACACAAAAGTTCAAAAATAGTTAAAATAGTTCAAAGTTTGAGATAGAATGAGAAAAATATTTTGAAAACATAGTAGGAGATGTGAGAAATCATAACAAGAGACTCCTTGAAAAAAGACCTAACAATAATGTTCGTCTATTTTGTGACACTATTTACAGTCTAAATTGCTGCACAAAAATTGCTTTTTCACCGTTCCACAAATTGATCGTTGTATAGAAATTGGATTTCCAGGTTTGTGATGAGTATAAAAATAAAAAAAACATTTTTGATCTTTTGTCAAAATGAAAATAAATGAAATATAAAAAATATATTATTTTTTCACAAAAATTGTCTTCTACTAACCATTTTACCAAACTTATCTAAAAAAATTTATATTTATAAACAAATAATATAAGATTAAGAATTTTTTATTATTTGACTATGAACCAGTAATGATATCGATCTTTTAATTATTTATATAAAATGAAAAAATTTGTGTGTCAAGAACAAAATTAGAATGCATCGATTTAAAAACTCGTTTCGATAACAGTCTTAATTGCAAGAGTTTCGTTTTATCCTTATTTCTTTCAAACTTTAGATCAAGTTTTTGTTTCCTCTTTAACAACAATTATTTAAACAAAATGATAACCGAATCATAGAAAATACAAATAAATAACGATATCCCTTGTGTTTAAATAAATAAACATGTGTGATGGTCACACTTACAAGATTATATATATCTATATATATATAAAACTTTAAACTAAAATTTATTTGAATATTATTATTATTTACTTTTTTCAAAAAATCTTATTTTTCATACATGTCGATTCCAAAATGTCCAATTCAAAAATCCACTACAGATTCCTTTAATCTAAAATTTCAGAAGTGTTATATTCTTCATAAAATGGAAGCCGAAGTTTTATCGATTATCAAACCTGCAAACAGTAAAAAGAAGAATTCAAATAATTTTATCAACAATCCAATCCAGCATTTTATGTACAAATCCATGCAGAATGCTACAAATTCATTTCAGCCTGACGATGTTTTCGATAATAAAATTTATGACTCGATTCTATCTTCGTTACAACATGTATGCAATCAAAGTTACGAAAGTTAAAAAATAAATTATATAAACCGACTAAGCAGGTGGATCATAAGATTTCATTTCTGTACAGAAATAATTTTTTAAGGCGCAACTGATTGAAATATTGATTAACACTTGCACTATGATACAATTTATGCAAATATTTTGAATGATTTTGGTGCTGCTTTTATCAAAAAAATGGCTTGCACTAAAGTTTATTAATAAAACATATTAGTAATGACTAGAATAGAATAGTATTCGGACATAAATACTTTAATGTAAATGAATATATAATCAATTATCAAAATAACTATTATTTCAAATTAAAAATAATAAATTAAATTATATATCAAGCGCTTTGATCAAAATACTTTATTCACATAAACTAACTTTAATGTATCGATATTAGAAAGATTAATATATCTTTTAAAATTATTTTAGACTATAAAAAATAAGGTTTTGATTAATATTGTATACTGTTCTCCAGATTTTACCGGTTCACATCTCACTTAATGTTTCAATTAGGGAGAATTTATCCCTATGCAGTAAGCTCCTTGCCTAGAATCTAGTAAGTGTCGCAAAGGTCCACAATTGAACAAGGTTTTTTTAATTTGAAGATTTTTCAAACGAATGAGATTTTAACAGGATTTTAGAGCCTCAATGACAAACCTTATAATCTTTAGGCATGCAAATTTTGTACAGGTTCTTTTATTGATGAAGTGGTCTAAATATTTTTATCATTAAATAAACTGAAATTTTTCTCAAGTGTTTTGTACGATATTTTTGTATTGCTCCAATGTTTCACTTGTCTAAATGAACTGGTTTTGGTTTTTGTCATTTGTACAAGACTTTTTAATCAAATGAGATTTGACTACAGAGACTTTTACAGAGAAAAATTAGCTCTGCCTTTTTGAATAGGGGATTTAAACTTCAGTATTTTCTAAAAGCAAAAATAATCTCAAAAATTCTATAGTCTCGATTAAAAAACAGTAGAATTTTATGGTATCTGGATCTTTTTGGTGGAATGAGATTCTACAAACAAAACTAGTCAGATTCTTTTTGACTTTAAACTTTTAGTCAATCGTTTTGTACAGGCAAAGGTACAGACAAAAAAATTTGTTTAAAACATAGAATTCTACCACAAACAATTTTCTGATCAAATTCCCCACAGATTTTACAAATAATAATAATAATAATAATAATAATAATAATAATAATAATAATAATAATAATAATAATAATAATAATAATAATAATAATAATAATAATAATAATAATAATAATAATAATAATAATAATAATAATAATAATAATAATAATAATAATAATTGTGACAAAACTTGTATTTTAAAAATATTGTTTATAAAATCTCTTTCGTAAAAAGTATAAACAAAATATATAAAAATTCTATTTTTCAGGAGCTAACAGAAAAATATTTCTTGGGTATTTTTTGTGTCGAAGCACTTTTAAAGATTGTTGCCCTAGGATTTTGTTGTCATAAAGAGGCCTATTTACGAAACGTGTGGAATATCATGGATTTCGTTGTAGTGGTTACCGGGTATGATTATTTGTTTCTTAGCTATTAATTAAAAAATTATATCATAATTTCATTTAAATAATTAGGGATGGGTATTAATATCCTTTATTAATAAATTATTAATATTATATTGTTAAAAATTTTAATATCGATAGAAATAGTTAAAATTCAGTAAGACAACAGTGGAAACCAAACGTCGCATGAAATTAATATAAAAATAAGAGATAATGCGCCCGATATGTCAGCCGTGAACGCGATGTGTTCCTTAACTCTCAAAATCCTCATAGTACATGAGAAGAAAACTATAATAAAAAAGAATATATACTCCTAAAATATTAAAAAACGCTTATAAAGCTTAAATTTAAAAAAAATGTTTTTAAGCTTTGTTGGAGTTCAATCATTTTAAAATTCTAGTTCGTAAATATTATTCAAAAGATATTTTACATCAACAACGACAAGATATAAAAGTTTACATGGAATAAGAAACCATCGGAATATATCAGTCATTCTACAAATATGTGGAAAGAGTCTTGTATGGCTAAAATATCGCATGTCTAAAATGTCTTTGTTTCCCAGTTTTGTACGCTAGCTTTCATAAATTATCATCAGAAATGACAAATATTGATGGCAAATGGCAAGTTAAATGATTTATTTTTCATTAAATGTATATTTTTAAAGGTTTTTTATTTCAATTTTTTAATGTTGACAAAATTTTTATTTAAAATTTTAATTTCTTATTTATTTTGAATTTCAAGCCATATTAAATTTTTATTTAAATATAGATAATTTCCGAAAAAATCTATTTTTAATAACTTTTCTTAATCCCGTGACTTCGATCCATCTTTTTTTTATCAATTTCTGATTACCTAAAATTACTTTACTTTAAAATTATTGTTTCCTTATAAATTGTGTTTTTAATAGTTTTCCATATTTTCCATAATTTCTTGTAATTTATCATCTTTGTAATAAATCATATTTTATATTGCTTCTTTTTGATATTCTCTTACTCACTCAAAGGTGCAATGTAATAAAGCTCTAAAATATCCTTAAATTTCATATTTTTACATTTAAAAATTCTTATAATATATAATTGTGGCCATAATTTTTACCATTTGGTGTGAAGTTTTTATTAGATGGCTGTTGTGTGCAATGTATGTGTTTTAGGTTATATACTTTAGGTTATATTCTTTTGCTTTTCTGTGATAAATTCACTTAATTTGCGCCGATGACTATGATTTGTTTCATTTTTTAAAGTAGGTATATTTACATTTTTTTATACCTAAATTTATTTATTTTATGGAAAATCTTAATTTGTGGGGTATTTGATGATAGTTTATGAAAGATGGCATAAACTCAATATATATATATATATATATATATATATATATATATATATATCGAATCATTATGAAATTGTGAGACGTAAACAATTACAATTCGACTTGAATCAAAATAACATAAATTTTCGAAATTAAGTAGTTTTCGAAATATACTTACCTATCCAGCTCAAGTGTACCATATGATCGAGAGTTATTGGTGATGATTCAAGAAACATTCTTACAATTATTATATAAAATAATAACATTCTAATACATAATTTCAGAATTCTTAAACAATAAAAAATTTGAATTAAAGAATCACACAACTTTGGCTTTGAATTAAATAAAAGAAAGCCCCAATCCAACATATATATTATACTACAATATATTTCTGGAATTTTTGTTTATTGGTGGATTTCAAGTTCTACTTAGATTGTGTTCAGCATTTGGTTATAGGTATATGTCATGGGTGCAATGCCACATACAATGAAATACCTGCTCATCAGTTCCACTCTTAAGTTCTTGATAATTGTCGACTTATGAAAATGATTGATATTAGTAAACGCAATTTGTACTACACGATGAAAATAAATGTAAAATATTTTTGTTTAAAAGTTTGAAAATATTTTATTAAAAATTTATAAAAATTTTGTTAAATTTCAATTTTATAAAATTTATGAAATTAAATTTTTAAAATAGTTGACATTATTAAAACAAAATTTGAGATTTTTAATATTATTAAGTTTTAAAGTTTAAATGAAGAAATTTGTTTGATAAAGCATTTTAAATCATTATAGTTTTAATTCCGAGTCTACTTGACGAAGACAGTGAGTCTGTAGAAATATATTGTAGTATAATATATATGTTGGATTAGCGCTTTCTTTTATTCAATAAAACATTTATGCATTTATTAAAATTGGAAGTTAATTTTTTATTAATTTCTATAAACCATTATTTTAAGAATATTAATTACATGATAAATATTAATAAATTTTATTATTAACCCCATCCCTAAAATTAGTAAATCAATTTTTATGTGCATAATATAAATAAATATTTGAATAAAAAATAGACTCATATCTCATGTGTTACCGAGCTTCGATCAGAGAGCCCTAAGAGCTCTTAGAGTGTTAAGACCTTTGAAGCTGGTCACAGGTTTTGAAAGTGAGTGGAAACAGCGTCCTTAGTATAGATGACATTATTTTCACACTTTGTTGATTTGCCTGGGAACAGATGTTGTAATAAACTCTAGCCACAAGTAGAAGTGTAGTCATTATGATTGATTTGTTGTTAAATAAATTAGATGCAGAAAATTTTAATTTGTTTTATTTAAAAATGAAATAAAAATTTGTAGAAAAGTCTAAGAAAAAATAAATAAGTTTTCTTATAACTTCTTAAAAATATAAATAGATCAATATGACTCATTTTAAAAATCTGAATTAATTTATGTGTAACAACTATTTTCAAATGTAGTCTAATATAAGCCGAAACATGCATACACTACCCGATGAAATCAAACGTACTCATTAGTGTCAATTAGTCAGATTCAAGGAACTTATATATCTGGATCTTTTTGCACCCATCAACTTTTCAAACAAATTTACTCACAATATTAAATTATTTGCTCATTTTTATATTTTCAACTCTTATAAAACTGAAAAATGTTAAGTGATAGTGTTGTACAAATAATTTGCTTATATGAAATATTAATTCAAATAAAATATTAATTCAAAATATTAATTTATTTATAATAACAAATTTAGCAGAAATGTTTAATATGATCAGCAATATTTGATTAACAATATTATTCTGGGGGTTGTTTTAAACAGGTATCAAATTTTTGAGTAAGAAATTGAACTGTTCTTTTTAATAAGGTGACCAACTATACTCATTTACTGAGTTTTGTACTCTTTTCAAATCCTGCACTCTGAAAGTCTCATTTGTATAATTTTATACTCATTTGTATTTCTAAAACATGTTTTTTAGATTATTTTATTTCAATTTTATTAATAAAATATTTAAAATTATTTTGACAGTGATTTGAATTTCACACGCGCATATTGCTTAATATCAGATTATAATATCTATTTAAAATAAAAAAAAAAATATATTACTAATATAATTTTTAGATTATTAATTCAAATATGAGCGATAACAAAAGAAGGAAAAATTGTTTAAACGAAAATTTAAAAAAAGAGTTTCCGTTCATTGTAGTTAAAAGTCGAAATGATGACTCCTTGGTTAAATGTACAATCTGCAATAGGGAATTTGCACTACGTATGTACTCTTTTTGTGTAAGTGTACTCTTTTTAAACAAAAATAGTTGGTCACCTTATTTTTAAGTAAAAGTCAGCAATATCTTTTTATCAAAATCTTTAAAATGAGAATCGCCGCCATTTTTATTAAAGAAATGAATATTTTCATTTTCATTTTTGATTTACTATTATTAATTACTATATTAATTATTTTCAATAGTTGAAATTGGATGATCCATGAAGTTTTATTAACATTTAAAAAAGAATGTCTTTTTCATTTGCAAATATTTTTGCAAATATTTTTGAGAAAAGAAAAATTACGATAATTTAAAATCATTTAAATTGAAAAATGCAAAAATTTATATCATTTTGGGAAAAGTGAAAACAAACGGTATATGAGAAGATAAAAACGAATTAAATAAATTCATAATGATGAGGTTCTCTGTAGATTTAATTGAAAAGTATAAACTATTTAATTATTTAATTAACAAAAATGTTTCGTCGTCAATTATCGTCACAATTTTAATTTCTACCAGTTGGTAGAAATAATAAAATATTTATTTACTAGTAAGGGATTTTACCGAGAACCAATGGGAACGAGAATTTAATGATAAAATAACATACAAAACCAAAATAATAATGTGAGCTTGGAATATAAAAGACAAATTAAACACCAATCAAAATGAGCAATTTTTATTAAAGAAAATTAGAATGCTTGCTTGTAAATTCGAAGAAAAACGGTGAAAAATATTGAATGTAAGTCACATTCAAACAAAAAATAGTTCTCATTAGGAAACCTTTTATAAATTTTATAACATTTTATCATAACATTTACTGTAGATAAGCCATGTTAAATAGTATTTCATTTTGAATTTAGTTTAATATGTTTCTATAAAACAACTCAATAGGGATTATTTTAAAGGGGTTTTGAAAAATTATCTTTAATTAATTTCACAATATTCATTTAGGTTAGTTGAAAATAACTGAAAAAATTTCTTGGACTTTTCTACATTGAGTTTTTATAGTCATTGTCAAATTATTTGATACCTGTGTTGTATATTAATATTAATATTAATATTAATATTAATATAAATATAACATTTCACTATGTATTTCACTATATATTATCAGTCTTCTTTAGACTAGAAATTACATTAGCAATAACTAAATAAAAATAAGAAGCTTTAATCAAATTAATAATCGTAATCCAATTGTACCAGAAAACATAAAATTTAACATTATTTTAATTTTAAGATAATAAACTTGTAAATTAATTTTATATCAATTAATTATATATATATATATATATATATATGCCTAACATTTATGTCTATTTCCTGTGTCTGTGATCGAAAATTTATATTTGTTTAATCTGAATAATTCTGAAGAGCTAAATTACCATGCTATTTTTGATTAAATTAAGATCGAAATTCTACTTGACTTATTTTTTGCGCAATTTATTACAACTGAATAAAAATCACTTTTTCTATATTCACTTGATATTCACCTCTTAAACATTTAAATTTTCTCATCTCTATCTTGAATGCCGCAACGCTCTTTTCTCTTTTAAGAAAAAAAATGTACTTGATTCATTTATTTTATATATTTGCAAAGCTTTTGATCCAAGTCAATCGTATTTTGAATTGATTAAAAGTCTTGACAATACTTGTTTGAATTCTACTTTTGTTTTATGGCTAGTGACCATTTTGGGGACCATTTAAACAACCAGTCAAAAATGCAAATGTTTTATACAGAATTATATATAATGAAATCATTCTATTTTATTATCATATGTTTATTGTTTGATAACATTTTATTTATAAGTTACATCTCCCAAAGCTGGTCACCAGCTGATTCAAAATATTCTTGTTCTGTCTAAACTTTTATTTATCATTATGTTAATCTAAAATTTATCAAATAATTTGCATGTGTAATATTTATAATATTAATCTCAATTTCTTTTTATAAATTAATTATTATCAATTATTATAAATTTGTAATTAGGTATCAAATAATTTAATGATCAGTATATATATATATATATATATATATGCTAATATTAATTGATTAATTGAAATTTAATTTATTATTATAATTTAAAATCTAAACTATAATTTATTTATTTTTAGTTTATTTCTTAGGCTAATTCCAATATTGTAATGATAATTATTATTAATTCATTCATATTACTGAAAATTTCTATTAGACTCTCTTCGCTTGTAGATTTTTAATGATGTTTCTGAACATTGATAACCACTCTGACTCTAGTACAGTGGATTTAAGGACTCTTCGAGCTGTGAGAGTTTTGCGACCATTAAAATTGGTAGCTGGTTTTCCGAGTATGTCATGATATTTCTAATGGTTGCGTGGTCCTTTCTCGCTTGCCTTATAATAAATGCTAGCATTATTATTTATAAATAAAAACATTCTATTATTACTGTTACTTTTGAAATTTATAAAAAAGTTCCATAATTATTATTAAACAAAACCTATTATCCGAAAAAAGGATTTTGATTGGAGCATTTGTTTCTGTATATTATAAATATTAATAATATTCTGTATATGCATTATAACAATTTTTATTGAAATATTTTGCCAATTAACAATTAATTTAATTATTAAAAATATTTGGTTGTTTTGTGTTCGTTTGTGTGACGTTTAGTGCATGATAATCGTATTTAATTTTAGACGTTATGAATTTATAAAACTGTATATTTTTACAATTTTCCCTATAATCATACACGCATAATTTAATTTTGAAATAGGTCTTCAAGTCGTTTTGAAGTCCATCATTCGAGCAATGGCTCCATTGCTGCAAATCGGTTTGCTGGTTTTATTTGCTATCACGATTTTTGCCATAATTGGTTTGGAATTCTACAGCGGCGCGTTTCATTACACCTGCTTTAAAGGTATTATTATAAATTATGAAAATAATATATTTTTTATTTGAAGAAAGCTAAGTTTTATTGTACCTCAACCTGCCTATCATCAAAATTATTTAATAAAAAAAATTCAAATTTTTTCATTAGTTACTTTTTTTGAGTGTACAAAAAATTAAAAAATAGATTATTCATTAAAATAAATAAAACAATTCAAAAGAAACGATATAAATTAAAGAATATGTCATTCCAGAACTCGGACAAGAAAGATTGAGAACAAGAAATTTAAATTGAGAAAAGAAATAATTAATCAATAGAGTTAAACAAAGAAATGCGATAAGGTTGTTCTTAATTAACAAGTACAAATAAGAAACAGAAAAACAAAAACAAAAACAGTTTGGGAATAAAATTTCCTTATTTTAAGTGTAAGATGAGCAGTTTAGATGAGCAGTCGGACAAGGAAAAAGAAGAAACAAGTCGATTATCATGACATTTCTCAAAGATGTAAAAAATGTATGGAAATTTCGAATTATCTAATAAAGAAATTGAAATTATCTTAAATCTCAACAAGTGACCATTTACAAAAGCCAAAGACACGAATCGGAAATTAAAACAAAATATTGAAAAAGAATCAATGGAAAATAAAGCTTAAGTGAAATCAACTGTAATAAAACTGAACTAAGTGAGAAACAAAGATAATATATTGAATCTTTGGAGTAAATTGTGAAGTGTAAATATAGTGCTACAGTGAAGAGGAAGCAACTAAAGTTAAATTAACCCGTCTAGAAACCACAATTAAGATGCAAGTAATTTCAACAACAACATTACTAGATAGATTGATAATGGAAGATTGTGAAGCAGCCTAAGTGAAAACTATGTAAGAGAAACTTCGACATGCGCTCTCCAAACCAACATCATAAATGGAAGATTTAAAAAAAGCTTTGAATTATGAACAAGGATCGGGATCAGCCGAAATGTTTTCAGAGAAAATAAAAACGATGACAAAATAAACAAGTTAAAAAAGAGATCGAGATGAAAGATTTGACAACATCAGAAGAAAAAAAGCAATTAGAAATGGTAAACAAGATTATGGGCTATATTATAGTTTTGAATGTTTCACCGGCTGTTCAAAACTACTGAAGCCACAGAGATGTTGCTCAAAAAGGACTGGTTAAATAAAATAAGTTTAAAAAACGTCAATAATCGACATGCAAGAAAATTGGTTACATCAGTCGAGAATGCTCAATGGAAAAGAAAATGACGTGTTTTGCAAGCGAAGTGAAGGCCAAGGTAGGTGACACTGCTCAATGATTCAATGCCAAAGATGTCACTTATGTGACCACAAGGAAAGTGATTGTTATACATATTTAG
Source organism: Schmidtea mediterranea (assembly GCA_022537955.1). Lineage (NCBI taxonomy): Eukaryota > Metazoa > Platyhelminthes > Tricladida > Dugesiidae > Schmidtea > Schmidtea mediterranea. Next base: position 299,402,412 of record CM039679.1, on the reverse strand, counting down.
AAAGAAGAAAGTTTCGAACTAATTCACACCTGAGAAATAGTAATTATTATGCCATCAGAACCGCAAACTATCAACAGAAGAACTACTATCCGAGAATAACAGTATCACTTATTTAAGTTAATGATGATACGACACCGCTGGATTATTCAGATGATACATAAGACATGTACGACGATATTCAGCACGCTTCAACACGGGAGGCAATGGTTGGAGCAATTTACTAAATTTTGAATTTTAATTAATTATTACATTATGCTTTTTCACTAAACCTTACTATATAATGGATTCTAGTATCAACATTGGTTTTATTTGATACAAATAACTAATGTAACAACATATTTTGCAAATATTATTTCCTCTGTATATATATATATATAATGTTCTGAACCTTTATTGTTTAAATCCGATGCAGTGCCATGTTATCCCCCTTCTTATCATCTCAACATAATTTTCCTCTTAAACTCGGTTAAATTTTATTTGCTTAACAATCCCGTCTTTCAAGGTCCAAGTTAATAGGTACAAGCATTTTCAAAACTACGAATATTTACTATTCCAATGACATTTTTACATCAAAGTTCAAAACTTGCTAATAACAATTTAATTTTAATTTACAGAAAATATGAAAATATATTTACTCATTTCACTGCAAAACCAAATTTGCATTCCTTATAAAATATATTTGTAACTTATTAACAAAACTGCAATTTTTATAATAGGATTGTAAAATGTTCCTGAAAAATCAAAAGGAAAATCCTCAAATAATATTAATAATAATAAAAAATTGCTGGAAATTATGTGAATATCTGTCAAATTTTTGATATGTGAAACATGTAGAGAATATTATTTTAAAATGTATTGAATTAATAAAAATTATATTAATATTTCATAATTTAAAACCTCTTATTTAAAAATTTATTTACTGTTTTTTTTGGCGTATAAGTAGCTACTTTTTTCTGTTTAAAGACGAGTTCGATTAATGAAAAGCAGTGACTTATACGATAGAAAATGCGGTATTAATTTATTAATTTTATAAAAATTTAACAATTCTTGGTAACTATTAATAGAAAATAATTAAAAATGAGATTTTTTATTCAAAATAAAATATTTAAAAAAATCATAACAAATTAAAATATTGAAATTAACAGTTAATTATCTTTCTTTTCGGTAATTTAAATAATAAATTTTTAAACAATTTCAACCAATCAACTGAGCCCGACAGCTATCAAAAATATTGGCAAATGCTTGTTATTTGGGTTGTTTGGGTTACAACGACTTATTTATAATAAAATTATAATATTTATCATTTATTTAGAGAGAGAGTTTATGATCCAGCTCTCGATTAGACTATACAATTCAACACAATAAGTTTTATTTATACCACAAAATCCTAATTATTCTACTTTTCACTGACAAAATCAAAACTTTCACTTGATCTTACTAGCAGGTAAGATCATAATGAAAACCGCCTCATACCAAATGAATCTGATTTAGATTTGAAGAAAATATTTCTTTAACTATGATTTTTATAATTTTCACTTTTGTTTTACGGTTTGGCTGTTTACACGCTTTAACCGTTTTGAAAATTCGCAAGTTTTTGCTCCTTTTTATAGGACACTTTCCTCAACAATCATTCACAAATTAAATTATTTGACCACGATGAGCCGGAAGGATACCACCACGTGTGTCAAGTTTGCAGATTTTGTTTTTCAAAATAAACTTATTTACTTATATCAATTAATTATTTTGTATTTCTTAAACATCGTCTAACCTTATTAACATTAGGTTGTGACTTTGAATCTCATTTTGTTTTAATTAATATATCTCATACATCAAATAATTAAATAATAAAATAAACCCTTTCTGCAAAGTAATTATTATATTGATGAAAACATTTTCGATTGTCAAATAATTCTCTTCAATTATATACAAATATATTTTTTTTTTCCAAAAAAACTAAAAATACATTTTATAATGAAAACTTCATATTATAAAATTCCAACGTAAAACTTCAAATCGTGACTCCAGTACTCACAATACTTTACTTACATTATATAATAATGGCTTTCAAATATTCAATTAATTATAATTAATTTAATTTTAATTTAATATATTTTTATTTTTTAGTGTAAAAGGAGGTAAGAGAGTATAGTATTATATTATCAAAATAAAAATTGTATATTTTATTTGAAGGATGGCTAAACGAAATAAATGGAAGTTTAATGTAATGCAGAAGAAATAAATGAAAATAATCTCCAACATAGTGATAGTGACCATTTAGAAACTACATCCGAAACTATAGAATGAAGGGTTTATGAACGAAGGTAGTCAAGAAGGTGATGATGAAATATAAGGTAGTAAATAGGGATACAGTAGAACTTTATACCCTTCATTATGGCCGAACTGCTGCATATAATATCTATAATATCATTAGAAAAGGAATAAATAAACTTGTCTTATCTGCAAGTTAGCATATCGATTGTTATATAGATGTATTTTCATTATTTTTCAATGATAATATTATAAATACTATCGTTAAATTCACAAATTTAATTGGCAGAACTGTTCTCGGCAAATCAAATAGAAATAACACATTTGACAAATATTTTACAAGCTTCGAACTTGTAAATTGCTAGTTTTGCAAGGGCTTTACATATGTTGCGGTGTCGGTGAAATTAGATATATATCAATTATTGACCTTACTCCAAGCGTGTCTGGAATGTTTTATTGTCTCTCACGATTACTCCAAATATTCAGTACTCAAGACTCAAAATGCATTGATGGGCAGGTAATAGATAAAATCGTGAGGTATTCACGCGAGGTATTGTAAATAATATTGTATTAAATACGGTAAATTGATAATATTGTATTGAAATGAAAGTGTCGGAAATATGTCAATTGTGGAAAATACACTAGTAAAACCGATTATTATATGTTATAAAAGTATTTTATTGATATTTTATGTGTAATTATTTTTAATATGAATAATATTCAAGATATCATGAACTGAATAATCGGAAAAACTTTAGTGGTATTATTATTATTATTATCCGACTATTATTATTATAAATATTATGATAGTTATCACTATTTTGCAAGGGAGTATTTTCTAAATATATGTAATAAAATTTGAAACGGATTCCAGTGCGAACCACAAAATAGAATTATTTAATTTTTCACAAATTAGATTGATCACTATAACAGCATTACTTTAAACAAAACCACAATAACATTTTTTTTCAGGATTAACCAATATATTTATTAAATCAAACTAATATTTATCAAATATTTGAAATTTAATTTTTTTATAAAGCTAACAGTGACAAACTTCCACTCCCAATACCAACTGAAAAATCTCTAGTTCCGTGCTCTAATAGTAAAAATGGCTCTGGTCTCGGTGCTTATACTTGTCCTGAAGATTATCAGTGCAAAGCTTATTGGGAAGGTCCAAATTATGGAATTACAAGTTTCGACAACATTGGATACGCAATGTTAACTGTGTTTCAATGTATTACAATGGAAGGGTGGACGGATATAATGTATCACGTAATTCATATTTAATATTTACTTTATGTAAATATGTTTTTAATTTGTTTATATCAATTTCAGACAAATGATGCCATCGGAAATCGATTTAATTGGCTTTACTTTGTTCCACTCATCATTCTGGGATCCTTCTTTATGCTAAATTTAGTTCTTGGTGTTTTGTCAGGGTGAGAAAAGAGTTGCTTGATTGATTATATATATATTTTTATATATATATATATATATAAATAAATAATTAAATAAATTTGGCAACGATTTAGTTAAACGATAACGCCAATAAAAAACCTTTCGTACGATATATTTCGATAGCACAACTATCATCTTCAGGTACTCAAAACCAACTAAAAATATTATGAATTAACATTTTATTTAAATAAATTATTTTTTATTAATTTAATTTTTTAATAAATAAATATTTTTAAAAATATATTAAATTCACTTTTAATTAATTTAAAAGTGAATTTAATATATTTTTAAAAATATTTATTAATTAAAAAATTAAATTAATAAAAAATAATTTGCCTCAAGCCGACCCCGTTTATAGCTTTAGTGTATATATCAAATTTTGTTAGACAATAATCTTTGTTTTGTTTAAATCAAACCTTAATTATGTGAATATCCTAATTATTTTCAGCCGCAAACCAGAATTTAAATATTTAATATTGTCAGTTAAACATATATTTTATTAAGCATTATGTTTCATTGTAATTTAATGGCTCCATGATAAAACCAGGCCTGAAATAATCACTCTTCTGTCAAATTTTTCTGTTCAGCCTTGACTTAATTAACAATTTAATTTTAATTAAAAATATAAAATCAGTTTTTGGGTATAGACAATGGTAAATGATTATCTCAATTGAAAATTGCTAGATAAAGCAACGTTGAACAAAATATAAGAAATTAATTAAATTGTATGAGATCAAATTATTAGAGCAGATTTTGAATTTAATTAAAACAATAAATATTATTAAAATAATTTTAACATTGAGTAAGAGACTCATTTTATAATTACAAGGACAGACAAAACTGACTTAATATCAATGGAAAAATAAATGTCACATTTAATTCCAAAGATCTACTCAAAAATTTTAAAACTTAATAGAATAATAGAAATATTTTTAAATATTAAAATTGATGTGGCCGAAAAAGCTTCTTATTATTATGTTATAAATATCGTGATATATAAACCATATGTTCTATGTATGGTTAATTCAAGAGAGACTGTTAATATTATGTTGGGGGAGGGAGTGGACCCTATTAAAGCGCAAATTAACTAATTTAATTTGATATAAAAATTTCTCTTATAAATCATTAAACAAGCAGGTGTATTTTAAATTGAAATGAGCATTTAATTAAGTATGGAGATTCACTTAAAGCATTGATAATTTTTACAAATAAATAAATATTCAAAATTTATTCAAAGTTTTCTAACTTTACAGACAATGTTAAATATTTAGAAAATAATTAATATTATACATAATAATGTGGCAAAATATTGAGCATGTCTTATAAAAGTATGTTACTTTTGGCGTTCCCATTTTGGCGCTATTGTTTGAATGCAGATAAACTTTGGTGTCTCTTGTTTAGGTTCCGAAGCTTTTGGATGTTGCAGGATTAAGTCTATTATATATACAAATACACATTATATAGATAAATACACACATAAAAAAATAAAGAAAAATGCACTACAAATTAAAAAATTCGATAATAATAATAATAATAATAATAATAATAAATTATAATAATAATATTGATAATAATAATAATATTAATAATAATAAAATAATAATAATAATAATAATAATAATAATAATAATAATAATAATAATAATAATAATAATAATAATAATAATAAATAATTGAATATTATTCTTGATTTTTTCTCTATTTATTTTATTGTAGTGCTTTTTTCTATGTGAGGATTTTTCGTGTGAGCAATACTGTCTGTGTGCATTTTTCTGTGGGCATTTATCACCGAATCATATATACAATCAGCCGTGTTCAATATGAACCCGGCTTAATATGAACATTTAAGTCAAAAATTATTAGAAATCAAATGGTTTGATGGTAAATTATGTTTTATAATTTGAACACTGTTTATTTTGAACAATGAACAAAAAACAGTGTTAAAAAAATCAATAATTCATACAATCTGTTGTTTAAATATTTCATTTTTAACTGTCTTTTATGAACATGAAAAACACAAATTCAAAACGAAAGAGAAAGAAAGGACTTAAGTATCGAAAAGAAACAGAAATTGTTAAAATTATTCGATGAAGATAAAGGCTGTTCTCAACTCTTTCTTACATCAAAATTCAATCTTTCATTAAGTTGTATAAATAATATTATGAAATCCAGAGATTCTATTTTGAATTCAAACTTTTGGACACCAAACAAAAACGAAAAATACATTTACGTAGTGGATATCAAATTGATGCCATCTTGTATGAATGGTTCCAGATCCAGAGAACAAGAACTGTGTCAGTGGAGATATATTACAGCAAAAAGCATTAGAATTAGCAAATCACTTGGGAAATCATGATATTAAAGCTTCAAATGGTTGGGTTAATGATATCTTTCCAGGCATATGATATCACGGAAAAGAATTATCTTTTATATTGTAATGTTAATAACTGTTCATTTTATTTTTTAATATGAAAATTTATTTATTTTTATGTTTAAAGATAACTTACCCAAAATATTGATTCTTATAAGTCGTACTTAGCCTCATAATGACGAGAAAATAATTACCTATGCAAACATTGAAGGTTTATATAAAATTTAAACACAATTAAATAGTTTATGATATTTTGGATAATCAAAACAAGCTTTGTGATACCCAGTGTAAATCGCAATAGTTAACTAATTTGGAGCTTTAGGCTCTCATCCGTACGATTTAGAAGGCGCAGGATATCACTTGGTTGGGCTTGGTATAAAGAAAATCTGTAAACTTGCAATAAAGCTTATGAAAATTTTTACTCACTTCTTCATTTAGCCTTTAATTTTGTTACATATATACATATATATATATATATATATATATATATATATATATATTAGTGAATTTGCAAAAGAAAGAGAAAGAGTTGAAAAACGTCGAGCATTCTTGAAATTAAGACGTCAACAGCAAACGGAAAAAGAATTCAATGGATACATGGAATGGATTCAAAAAGCTGGTAAAATTACTTTATTTTGTTATATTTAATTTACATAATTTGTAAAAATTCATACCTCTCTAAAGTTTTATGTTTTATTCAATGTCTGTCATGGAATATTAATTACATTTTGTAATTGACATAAATGTTGTAGCTTTTAAAGCCGTTAAAAAATCATTAAATAATTAAATAGTTTTCAAATTAATTAAAACAAACAGGAGAAACTAATTTAGTATTAAATTGGATGAGAGTAAAGAAACAAGAGGAAATCATTTAAACAAAATCATTAACATACACAAATAAGTTCACATTGTACATATATAGCCTTATAGTAATTTATATACTTAACTAGTCAATATTAATTTTTACTATACATAAAAAATTCGTAGTCTTTTCGAAATATCATGTAATAGTTCTGAATAGCACAAGCGACGAGAAAGATGAGGCGGAATAGGTTAAAACTAAAATAAAACAACAGATTGATGAAATTGAAATTATATCACGAATTCCTTTTCTTAAGTGTGAGTATTACCTAATATTACATACAAATCTATGACGAAATGGTTACCTAAAAAATATTAGTAAAAACCCCGAATATTTTTTAAAATAGACAGCAAAAGAAAAATAAAAAACAATTTTCACTTGATTAATTAAAAGCATTTTAAGAGAAACTAAATTAAATTTTTCTGAAAATATAATAATAAGTAAATAATTGCAGAAAAACATTCTCTTAATTTCTTTGCTTTTATTTCTCGGAGGTAAATTTAGCTTTATTTCACTCTTATTTATTTAAAATTACTCAGATTTTCTATCAAATGCTATTTTAATTACTTTTTAGATTACTTTTAACCCTATAAAATCGTCTTTTAATTGGAGTAACTTTTGATGAATAATTATTCCATGACTTTTAAGTTTTTATATCAGTAATACTTATAAATAATTTATAAACTTATATAAAATACACAATGATTCCGAATTATTTAACACTCGTTGCCATGAAAAACATGCCTTTTTGAACATGCTGTTGTCTCAAACAGATTGACTTGAGAAGTTCATTTTTTAAAAATGTCTTGTCAGACAAATCGAACTAGCGCAGTTCTGTTAAGAAAATGTGATGTCAAACACTTAAACAGTTCGAATAGATAATTTACAAATATTGTTCTAGACAGAACAGCAAATCACTGTTAGTCATTTTTGACTGACATGGCACTGATAGTGTTCAACAAATTTCGGTTTCATTTTAAATTTCAACAATATTCAGTATCCAACATTTCTAGCAATCAGAATTTAAATATTGTTTTCCAATTAACATTTTGCAACTTCTATTACTTGAAAGTTTTAATTAATTTTGACCTTTTCTCAATTACAATTTTAATAAATTTACTTAATATAAATAAATTTTTTTAATTCACAAATTGTCAATATGAGTATTTAAATATATTTAAAATCAAAGCTTTACAAAACCTTCTACAGTTCTAAGAGAAAATTTTTGAAAACATTGAAAAGTATTATATTTAAATTGAATAATGTGAGAAAAGAATTTTCTAAATGAGATTTGCATCAAAATAGATGGGTTTCACTGCTGCATACAGTTCAAAAGATTTAGCAGCTATGATTCCAATGTAAAACACCATTTTAAAATTGAAACTGCAAGCAATTTGTTCTTTAAATCCACTTGACATTTGTGTGGTTAGAAAAAATATATATATAAAGCATAATTCGATTAAAATTGTGTGCTCATTTATCAGTTAATTGGATATGGGAATTGTTTATCACTGGATCTATTGTAATGAAATATATAAATATAAACTATTACATCCGCAATAATTACTCAAATGCTGTTAATTATAGTTGCTAGTTAACTAAAAAATTGAATAGAAATTTGAAAAGAAATTTCCTAAAAGATCAAAATATTATGTAATCTATATTTTACAATTTTTTTATTGTTTATAATTTTTCATTAACCAATGATTTGTTTAAATGCATTTAAAACCAATAATTGTCGATTTTATATTTCGATAACACTATTTATATATTAAAAAGAGCCAATTAAAAATAACTTATACTATATATTTCTAAAGAAATTATTTTTAAGTTACTTAATTGAACAAAATTACAAAATATTTCTAGAAATACTAAAACAAATTATTTAATAAGTTTTTAAATTTTAAATATTTTGAAAATAAAATTATTTATTAATAAAATATTTTTTATAAAAAATTAAATTTTAATAATTAAAAATAATTTGTTTTATGATTTTAAAATTATGTATTTTTATCAAATGTTAAAGAATAAAATAAAATACATAAAAACAGAGTAAATTAGAAATTATAAGTTTTAAAACAATTTTTACTGAATTAAAAGAATTCAATTCAAAGTTTTATTTTTTAATCTGTTTTTACAAACAGTCTTTTTAATTGATTGATTACCACCATTTTCAACTTTAAAGTAATCAGATCAAACTCTTTCAACTAAAATCTATGTTCCTTCTTCATAAAAATATTCCATCTTTCTTCTTCGTGTTTGTGAATTCACGTCAAAGTCTTTTTGAAGTAAATTTGATTAAATTACATAGTTTTACAGTGCCGTATATCGGTAGAGCCATATAGGGGTTGACATTAAATGACACTTATACTAAACTATCATTATTATTTATACCACAAAGCAGCAATCTTCGGTCGAGTACGTATAATATTTTCAAATTAATAAACACTTAATTTTTTTTTATTTTGTTTTCCAATTTCCTGTAGACTTTATTTTTAATTTTCCCAAAACCAGTGTTCATTTTTCCTTTTTCTTCCTAACCGATGATTATGCCAATTTGCTAAACTTTATCCCTACGAAGTCCAACCAAATGTTAAAAAATTGACTTTTTTTAAAAAAATCCATTTGAAGCAAAGATTTAAGTTTCTTTTCGACAAATTCATTAAGTTGTTTGAATAACTATGGTCAAATCCTTTTTCTAATATACTCAAATTAAAGTTCTAATTTTTCAATATTTTTCAGAGGAAGTACTTCTCAATGAAGCTACAACAACATCAGAAGACAAAATGAGAATCATTGCGGGTAAGAAATATTTTTCAACAGAAATGTAATTCTTTGGTAGCGCGTCGGAGAGCTGAGAAACAAAAATACAAACTTCTTGGTAAAAATCAAAGTATTCCAGACTTCGAATACGAAGATACAGAATTATATTCAGAAACGAAAAGTATGAAAGGTATAACTCCAATAATAAAAGGCTCAAAACAATAAAATGTGAAATAATATAAAATAAAATCAAATTTTTTAATTCTTGTTTTCTTTATTTGTTTATTCATTTAAAATTCATGGAAAAAGTCAGTTATAATTTTCTAAAAAATTTTTTGAAATGTCAATAAAAACAATCATTATCAGGAAATTCCTTTAATATAAAATTTGTATAATTTGTATAATTTGTATAATTTTACTCTCAGAAGTTTAATGAAAAAATCTTATTTTTTAATATTCAGTTTCATTAATTGATGCGTTTAAAATGTGAACCAAAAATTAAAAGTTAATTAATTTATATAAGTTATTATTATTAAAAAAAAGTATTATTTTTTTAATTTTTTTTAATGAAAGAGCTATTATAATGATTCTTCATCAGCACTTTTTGTTGAATTTGTTTTCTATTTGTTATCAGTTTTTATATTTCTTTTACAATTGTAAAAAGAATCAATGTTTCATAATCACATTTGATCCTTGACCTTGAAACTTTAACATCGAACCTTTCAAAATTTATTAATTGTTCTCCTTTGATTTTGTTTCTTTAACTGAGACACTTTTATTCTGTTATAGGATTTTTTGAGAAAATTGTTCAACAAATAAATATTAAAATAAAATTTTCTCACCTAGCAAATAATCAAATAAATCTGTCAAAATTACCGTGAGTTATTCATTCACCGGAATTCTATTATAAAAGATCTGTTTTCATTTTTTACCTGGATTCATTCAAAACCTTTTTTAAATGAAAGACGTTTTGGAGAGATTGGGTAAGCTGCAAATAAAATAAATTGAAAACCTGAAATTCTTAGATTATAACGCAGAATTCGTTGGTATTTTTTTGTTCAGTTCTTTTGCACTTAGCCTTACACTGATAATTTCAACTACTACATTTGCAGGTTGATTTTAGAAAAGAATATGCTGGATGCCTTTGCATGATGAGTTTCCATCGTCATGTAATAGAGGAAATACGATAACAATATTTTATATACGCCCTAACCTGTTTTGCTTTAGTTAAGTTTTGGTTACCATTGAAGGACCTGTGTATTCAGTAAAAATTTTATTTCAGTTATTAGGAAGCTTTTATTTTGCCTTCCTTAAAAGCGTTCTTCTGAACGCCTAAGATAGCGCTAATTTTTATTCACTATTTATTGTATTTTTACCTCGCTTAATATCAATTTGAACGACAAAGGTAATAAATTTTGTTTCCAAATTTTGAATATTAAATTTTGATTCAGTTTCGTGTGACTTTTACCTTAGGTGGGAGATTCAAATTCTATGATTGCTATCTCATAATTCCATAAAAAACATATAAAATCAAAATTTATTAAAATTTTATTTTTAATTTAAAATTCATTTATTTTTTTTAATTAACATCGGTTTCCAAACTCCCACTTAAAATATATCAATTTTTGGGGTGCAATTTGAATTAAATTTTTACGTTTTTGATATGTAAAAATCACATGTTTATATTATACTTTACATATTCAGCATTAAATATATTTTAAATTAATTAAAATTAATTTTTAAATTAATAATTCAAAAATTGGTAAATTTTTAATTATTAGTTTTTTTATTATGATTAAATAAAGAGATAACTCTATTTTATTATATGAAGAAAAATTTATTTTCCTCTACAAATGATAGAGAATCGAAAAAAAAGAAAATAGTTATAACAATTGGAGAAAATTAATGTTGTTAATAGAGTCTATTGTGAATTTGTATGGGAAATATGGAATCTGTTAACTTGCAATTTATGACTGACAAAAAAAATAAAGAATCTCTAATGAAATTTATTGTTATGATTTATTCAAAAATCAGCTTAAATATTAAATATTAGATTAATATTTGACTTCGTTGTCTTTCATAAAGAAATTGGTAATCAATAAATAAATTAATTACTTGCCATTAAATAATTAATTTATAGCATAATAATACACATTTTATTTTTAAAAAATTTTGATTCAGAAATTTAAAAATTTATAAATTATTTATAAAATATAAATCAAATGAAATTATGCTACACCTAATAATAACTTTATAAATTCTATAACTAGCATTATTAAAATCTCTAATTATTATTAATAAAATATTCAAATTTTTATTTTCTTTTTAAAAATTTTTAAAGGAAATATACAAATGATAATTTATATTTCATATATTTTTAATCATTTATTTCCGATTTTCTTAGTCTTCAATTATTTTTTATATTTAACATGAATTTATTACCTACCAATTTGCAAATGTGAAAATTTCATGTTAAACTTATAAAAATAATTTTATTGACAGTTTGTAAAAATTTTAATTTATGGAATTGGATTGTTACTTTTATTAGGTAATATATTTATCCGGTCGTATGCTGGAATAAGACGGAGAAGAAAAGAACGATGCACTTCTTTTTGGAGAACAGAAAAACATTTTAGGTTTGAAATAACCTGCAATAAATTTGAAATAAATGTTATAAATTGTATTTCTTGTTTAGATTTTCAGTTAGAAGATTAGTAAAAAGTCAGCCCTTTTATTGGGCAGTTATTATATTGGTATTTTTCAACACAGTCTGTGTAGCTATTGAACACTACGAACAAGGAAAGTGGTTGACGTTATTTTTAAGTAAGTTTTTTTATGTATTAATTATATTAAAGTTTCTCAAACCTATTTTACCTGGCGACCCTTCAACCGCAAGTAAATATTTTTGCGACCACCAAATGGATCATGCCAAATACTTTGAGAAGCACTGATTTATATTACCTATATAATATATTACTATTTATGTAGTTTTATGTATGTTTTCTAAAAAATTTCAATATCAAATATTTATTTTGTTTAAAAGTGAAAATTTTCATTTTCAGTACCATTATAAGGTTATTTTTACATTATAAGGTTATTTTATTTGTTAATAAATAAAGAATTGAAAGTTGTGAAAATTAAATAGAATTTTATATTTATTATAGAACATATAATATAACCAAAATTTAGACGTTCTGATAAATAATGAATACCAAACAATACCAATTTATTAAGAATAATAATAATAATAATAATAATAATAATAATAATAATAATAATAATAATAATAATAATAATAATAATAATAATAATAATAATAATAATAATAATAATAATAATAATAATAATAATAATAATAATAATAATAATAATAATAATAATAATAATAATAATAATAATAATAATAATAATAATAATAAAAATAATAATAATAATAATAATAATAATAATAATAATAATAATAATAATAATAATAATAATAATAATAATAATAATAATAAAAAAAAAAAAAAAAAAAAAAAAAAAAAAAAAAAAAAAAAAAAAAAAAATAATAATAATAATAAATGTAATTTATTTAATAAAAAATTATTTGTCATGGAAATATTTATTTTCTTAGATTATGCAGAATATGTGTTTCTCTGTCTTTTCATGATGGAAATGATGATAAAAATGTACGGCCTTAGCATTAGAGTATATTTCCAATCATCATTCAATATATTCGATTGTGTAGTAAGTACTTTTTACAAATTTATATTTTATTGAAATTTAATTATATTTTTACTAATTTATTTCTTTTTATTCTAAAATAAAATTAATCCTATTTTTATATCTATTTCATTTAAAAATATTTTTAATAGTTAAGCTATTATTTTCAATGAAAAAAAGATTATTATAAGATTATTATTATTATTATTATTATTATTATTATTATTATTATTATTATTATTATTATTATTATTATTATTATTATTTTTATTATTATTATTATATTATTATTATTATTATATGAAAATAATGATCAAAGTTGATAATTGGATTACTAAAAACCTTTCTTAAAATATTATTTATAATTCCCTCGACAGTTAAAAGCACAGTTTAATGATCAGTTTATAAAATTTATGAAAATTTCCATGGCAATAACAAAGATTATGGAAATAATTTCAGCGATTTTATATTGAAGAAACATTTAAATAAATCATTCAAAAATAATATTTGAAAATAAAAATTTACGAAATTTAGTATAACTAATGGAGTATAAAAATTGATTTATGAAGCTGTTAAATTGTAATTAATTAATTATATATTTAAAGTCTAATGAGCATTAAAATATAAAAATTATCAATATTGAAATTATTATTATTTTGTTTTGTCAATTCATACTTAAAAGTTTTCCTCAATTTTCCTCGTTTAAAATAATAAAACATTTATTTGTTATTTTAAATTTGATTGGATTAAATTGGATTTTTTAATTTTTGTCAATTGAAAATTATAATTGTTATTATAATTATTTGTTATTATAAATATCGAATAATTGTTTATTTTTCTAACAAAAATAAATTTGAATTCATAGATAATGAAAGTTCATAAAATATAGTTATAAAATTTCAAAACTAATTGAAAACCAAAATTAAAATTTACCTTTCTCTGAATCATCAAAGTGAAGTGAAGAACAATTATGAAATCTAAAAGCATAAATTAGCAAAATAAATGATGAAGAATGTCGGACAATTAGTAAAGTTTTAATGAAATCATAATATACTAATAATTAAATATACACTATCCTATAAAATAAAGTAAGAATTCATTTTTATTAAAAATATTTTGTTATGGACATCAGATAATATTTCATTTAATTTCTCAATGACCATAGAACAAAAACTTTATTTTTTTGCAACAGACACTGGATTTATGGCAGAGTTGTCTATAAGTTTAACACTCTCCGTGTTAAAAATAATTTATAGCAAACTTAACGAGAAAATTATTTTTTTCAAAAATTTACCGATAATCTTTCAATTTCAATCAATATCTGGTTCAATGTCAAATATATTCTACAAAAACACGGAGAGGGTTAATAATAATAATAATAATAGTAATAATAATAATAATAATAATAATAATAATAATAATAATAATACTAATAATAATAATAATAATAATAATAATAATAATAATATTAATAATAATAATAATAATAATATAATAATAATAATAATAATAATAATAATAATATTAATAATAATAATAATAATAATAATAATAATAATAATAATAATAATAATAATAATAATAATAATAATAATAATAATAATAATAATAATAATAATAATAATAATAATAATAATAATAATAATAATAATATATGAAAAATTAACAATAATTTTACACCTTAAAGGCTTATGCAATATAAAGTCATTATAAACATTTTTATTGAGATGTTATCATGGCTGATAAATAGAAATTTGTAATGTAATTTAAGCATTTTAATTTTCATTTATAATGCGTAATATATAAATTCATTTTGACAATGTGTCTAATATATATAAACATTTGAATTTAAATTAAAACAGTAATTAAAAGATTAAAAATTAATTGTATATAATTTATATTATTTTGTCTAGGTCATCGCCGGTAGTTTATTTGAAATAATATACGGTTTATTTGTACAAGATTCTTCATTTGGGCTCAGTGTTTTAAGAGCTTTAAGATTACTTCGCATTTTCAAAGTGACAAGGTAGAAATAATAACAAATGTTATTTTATCGTCTTTAGCGCAAATATTGTTGAAAATATCTGTTGTGTTGAATTTCCTACAGAAAATTCTTTAAAAAAATTAAAACTTTGATATTTTTGATATTTTACCTAATTATAAAAAAATAATTTAAACGTAAAATGCTTAAAATTTTATTTTCGCCAAAAATACCATTTTTTATCATTGCCAAATTCGTATCTTAAACCTTTTTATTTAATGATGTTTTTTGTTCAGTATTTTCTTTTCAGTAAATTCATGAAAATTTCAGTAATTTAATTGAAATATTAATATGAAAAATTTAGTAATTTAATTTAATGTTCGTCAATTTAATTAATTTAATAGTAATAAACAAAACTATTGTTTAGTAGAATCTTAAAACCTCAGTTAAAATGTTCTTTTTAATGTTAATAATTTATATTTATTTTTTTTACTAAAACTTTTATCAAATATTTTTAAATTCTTTTACAAAACAAATTATTATATTTACTGAACAAAAATATACTGAAAAAATAAATAAAAAATTACTGAATATTTAATTAGATAAAGTTCTAAAAAAATATTTCCTTAAAAAATTATAGTTTGGTTAAGTTTGGCTTTTAACAATAATATTTGTTAAAATATTTATGACAGTAATAACTTCTTACTTATAAATTTATTTTTATTTTTATTTACATGTATTTGAGTAACATTTATAAAGTAAAATTTATTTCCAAAATATTCCCACAAAACTTGAATTTTTATTGTTTCGACATATCCCAAGAGCAATAGCAGCCTTTCGTTTTGACAAAGGTTCATTGATAATGACAGTTGGTAAGACATTGCAAAGGTTTCACCGATATTATTTATGTGGTTCATTTTGAAAATTCTCTAGATATATTTCAAACAAAACAATTTTCTTCAATTATTCATTGTTTAACTTTAAAGGAATTTCCTTGAATTTAAGTTAAATATTTTTAATTAAAAGATTTTTAAAATTTTTGACATATTTTTCTTTTAAATTAGGTAATCGCTGGAAGTTTATTTGAATTGCTAGGGTCTCATTATGGCAATTTCATGTCATTGGGATTCACTGTTATGCGCGCCTTAAGATTGTTACGAATTTTTAAAGTAACAAGGTATATTTATGTCGGATTAGGTGGCGGACCATTTATTTTGGTTATGGATTTTTATACACATCTACATTGCATTTCTTCGTGTTTACATGTATTGAAAGGGTGCATGGAATAACTATTCAATATAAGAGTGTCCACTGTCATAACCAATGTGATCTTTGACAAACAAAATTTATATGCAACCTTCAATTTTAAATACAATAATCTAAACTTTAATCTCCGTCCTTTGCTTTAGGTTAGTCAAAAACCTGGGCATTTTTATTTAGGTGCTTTTTATGTGAGCTGAATTTTTAAATGAAATTTTAAGGATAGGACATATGATAATGGACATTTGGGCGTCAGGAAATTGGAGATTTTGTCTTTGGATTTATAAATTTTAAAATAATCGTTTGTGTATTTTAAAAAAATTAAAATTTGAAATCGATAGATTTAAAAACTGTCAAATACGTCTTTGCAAATTGACTTTTAAATAATTCTGGTAACAGAAGTATAGGAATTTTTAATTTTTAATATTTTATTATTATTAAATGTTGTTAGGTGTTGTATTAATGCTTACAAGTTACATTTACAACAGGATTTTATTTTTATTTTTTAATAGATATTGGGCATCATTACGAAATCTCGTCCTATCTCTTCTAAATTCAATGCGCAGTATTATCAGTCTTTTGTTTTTACTATTTCTTTTCATTCTAATATTTGCGTTACTTGGAATGCAACTTTTTGGAGGAGAGTAAGTATAAATTATTTTATTGCTTGTAATATTTTAACCAACAGAACCTTAAATGACCATACGTGTTTAAATTTATGATTACCATTCCATTTGGTTCTTAAGCAGAATCAGAGCTATAATATGTACCATACAGGTTTGAAAAACAAATGAAAATTCGCTTTTAATGATATAAAAAAGCTCAATATAGACCTCCAGTAAACATTTTCAGAGTGACTTGTGGTTATTATGATAAATTACAGAATATTCTACAGAATTCTTGTCATAATTCTCAATAGTAAAGAGTCCTGGTTTAAGACCAGGCTCTTAAAATACTCCGTTTATCGTCATTATTTAAATGTAAGAAGTAAAAAAAACCATTTTTCTGTGAATGGCATCATCGAGAATTTTCAGTATTTCAATCGAATTTTCTGAGATTTTTTTTTAAAATCAAATTCTTTTTTTACATATATATTTTTTAGTATAATTATAATAAAAGTTGTAATCTTAGATTTTATAAACTGCTTTATTTATGGAAAATAACTGAATTTTCTGTTTGAGTCGCCTCTAGCCGCACAAATTATCACTCACTTGTGTTTGAAAAAAACATCTCCACTAACGTTTTACACTAAATTAGGACCTTCATGTTAGATCTAATTTAAAAAAACAGTTACAAAATAAAAACTTTAAACGACTATTTATTAATTATTAATTTAAAAAAATATTCATAAATATAAAACGCTAAATCTAGAGAAATACTTTATTTTCATTCGATAATTATATTTTATTATTTTATCATTACTACAATTGTGTTTTAAAACTGTTTTTTGTTGATCGAAAACTATTATTAGTCCAGTAGCCGAGTAGCCATTAATGATTCATATAATGAATCATATTAATCATGCATCATGGATCATGCATCACGAGAATATTCGGTGCGGTAGCTAAATTTGTGATTAATTAATGAATCCAACTCAGGGAAATGTCATTAATAAACACCAATTACCACTGAGCATTACCATATTTGAATAATTACAAATGACATTTTATAATAATATTGAATTTTAATAATAATAATAATAATAATAATAATAATAATAATAATAATAATAATAATAATAATAATAATAATAATAATAATAATAATAATAATAATAATAATAATAATAATAATAATAATAATAATAATAATAACAACATTAATTATTATTATTATTATTATTATTATTATTATTATTATTATTATTATTTTATTATTTAGATTCAATTTCGAGGAAGGAAAGCCGCCTCAGAATTTTGACACATTTGTAAAAGCTTTATTGACTGTATTTCAGGTAAAATTTCAAAAGATTGTTATATTTTCCTCGAAAAGCTATTTTTACTCGGCACAAATTTCACTGACACTGCATGTTTCCTATTTCTTTGTCAGAATTTTAGAAAACATTATTTTTATTTTAACATTCAACACAATAAATAAATTGTTTAAATTATTTAAATTTTGCGTTTTATTCACCAAAAAATCACCATTGACATAATAAAGAGACATTTTTGTAATTGTTATGTACGATTGAAAGAACTTTTGAAATATTATGTTTCGAAAAATAGATTTATTTCTCAAAATTATTTTAAATTCTTAATATTTATCAAATGTAAGAAATTAAAATAATAGAATGTCATATATTTCTAGTTAGATTTTGTTTAAATTATATGTAATATTTGTAAATAGCAATTTTAATAATAAGTAAGTTTAATTTAAATAACATTTAATTCTGAATATTAAACTAAATTAAAAATATTAATAATAATTTATAATTTGTTAAATTTTCTGTCTTTCTTATCGAACCTGATGTTTCCAAAAAACCTATATATATATATATATATATATATATATATATATATATGTGTATAAAAACGAATGTTTGAATTGAGCTTTCTAATAACTACAATAATATAAAATATTAATAAAATAAACTTTATTATAATAATGAAATCAAATGATTGATAGATAACTTGGTTAAAAAAATATATATTGTAATATTTGATGAAATATTTGTTTGACAAATATCAGCAGAAATTATCAACTTGAATTAAAAATTATTAGTGAAAAATAGATATTATTGAACGTTTGGTAGCAATTTAAATTTTGATAATTAAAAATCCTATAAATCAAGTACATTTTCATAAATTAAAATTTATATATTTTATCCACTGAATATTATTAATATTAATATATAATCTATAATAATAAATAAATAAAATGCGGCTATGTATCTTTGTCACGCTTCATTATGTATTGGTTATTACATGTTGCTACTTATAAATGTCAGCAGTATATTTTTTATTCATACTTTTAGACTTATTTCCATATACTTTAAGCTCGTTCTTTACGCGCTTAGAACGACCTAATTCTATGTTAACCATATAAATCCTAATTCAATTTCAAAACTATTATATAAAAGTGTTTAGAAGTTTTTATAAATATAATTACGTACTTATATATTTATAAATAAGGCAAATATGTTTTTAGCAGGGAAGGGTAAAGGTTATTTTTAAATGCTGTGTATACTCGATAAATACATCAGTTTTGTAAGGACGTGTATACATGTTGAACGTGTTTAATTTATTATTGTATAATTCAATGATTTCATAAAGAAATAAATAACTTATTTGTTTAATTTTTAATTTTTTAATTCAAAAAATATAAAGTGAAACGAAGACTTAAGTAATTGGATTATAAATGAACGTTAAATTAGTGAAGACAAATTGAAGAAGTAAATAAGAGTAAAAAGAAAAATCATTATGATTATTTGAATTGTCTAGAGACATTAATTAGTAGAAATATAACTTCTTTAAACCAATTTTCGAAAAAAATTATCATCCTCATCTCCAATAATTAAATTTATTTTAATAATAATAATAAATAATAAAATAAAAATTAATAAATAATAAATGATCATTGATATATTTTTGTTATTATTGAAGTTTTTGTTACGACATAATTTCGTTACACTATTATGGAAAATTATAATATTATGATATTTATTTTATTTATTTAATATATTTAAATGGAATTATTTTAATAATATTTTGTTAGTGAGATTGTTATGAGAACTTGAATGCCTAGGTCCCTATAAAATATTATGCAACTTTTTATTATTATTGCTTATAAATGTCTGTATGTTTACCAGATGAAGATTGAATGCCTGAGCTCTTAGATTATGTCATTGTAAATTTCACATAATATTGGGTTATTAACAGTTATCGGTAGTATTATCTAACTCCCCAAGTTTACTTTATAAATTAATAAAGAACACCCAGACACAATTAATTTCTTTAATCCGAATATCCTAAATAATTTTGCCTTTTCAGATAAATTTATTTTGGTTAATAATTTCTTACACTTTTAAATCTTTTACCGATCAGATCATTCACTTTATTCTAACTCTATTGACTGTAATTTTCTTCGATCGCTGTACTGTGCGCTGATCGTTATTTTCCTAGTTGTTTATTTACCGCATTTTCTGCACACCTCAATATTCTTTGCACCACTTTAGACAAACCCAAACAATAATTATAAATATGCTGAACAGGCATGTAGTATATATATTGTTTAATTTATATTATTAAATCTGTCACATTATTGTCACTTCATTCTATTACAATTAATAAGAACTTTCAAATATAAATAGGATAGGCTACGATTCAAATTCTTATTCTAATATTTATTTTTATTTAAATCTTTGATAGCATTTATATAATTTATCTGAATTCGTGATTACATAGTTATTTATATCAATTATATATATTTTTTAATATTATTTATTTATTTTATTTAATTGTTAGATAAAATAAATATGTTTAAATTTTGAAGATTCTAATGTAAATAGTTTTAATTTTTAATTTAAAAAATATATAATAAAAATAACCAAAATTTTATACCTCCCCTAAAAAATTAAAATCGCTCCCGGTTAAGAACCTCTGATTTAAGTTAAAACAATTAAACATAATTTGACCTATTTAAAAAATAAATTTTTTGCTAAATAATTTTTCTAGATAAGGGTTAAACTTGTATCTGATAATAAATTTTTTTTTAAAATTATTAGCATAAATTATAATTATAAACGACATAAGAGAATGATAGCAATAAAGCGCAAAATTTACTATATTTTGACTGGATTTATATTGAAACTAAATAAAAGAAATTATTCTGTTTTAATTAATTTTCTTTTGTTCCAAATATAACCTGACCCTGCTTTCAGTTTGTTTGTCAATAACAGAAATAAAATCTAAAATTTTATTTGTCACGTATTTCATTTAATTAGTCTAGTTGTGATTATTTTTATTCGTTTGCTGTTTTGTATTTTTAATAAATTTTCAATATTTTACATTCTGAATTCTATCTTCATTTAATTATCGATTATAGATTAATTGTTTTTATCTAACACAAAATTTTGGCACTGATATTTGGGGCATATATAAATATTATAAGAAGTGAAAAAGACAAAGACAAAAATTTTTGTTAATTAGTGGACCCCAAAATGATAGAAATAATTAAAAGTGAATAAAACTGATGAAGGATATTTAAACAAAAGAAACTGAGAATATAGCTACTTGATATGATTAAAGCTCCAAACTAAATTGAAATACTAATGACATAAAAGTTTCTAAAATCCATTCACTAGTATGTATATTATAAGTGGTTGTGTTGAAAATGAATGTGGAATATCAAACTGTATCTGTTAAATATGTGCAACATGAGGCTAAACCGGGTTAAATATATATAAACAGTAAAAACGATACATTAAATTTTTATCTTTTTTTTCTTATTAGACTTTTACGAAAGTCATACAAACCAACAATTTATTTTTATACAAAATTAAAAATTCATTCAATTTAATTTAATATACAACTTTATTTAACATTTCTATTAAAAATATGAATATAGTTATAATAATATATTATTTTATACTTTGGCATATAAGTGGTTTGCAGATTTACAAATTGTCATAAACGCGCCTCGGCTTTTACGAGACATTTTTGACTAATAGTATTTTGAAATAAATTTGTATTTTGTAATTTTGTATAAATATAAAATTTCAATTTAATAAATTCAGCAAAATTTATTTTAAAAGTTATATAACAATTTGGCTTCAATATATATTTTTTGAAAGAAATCATTTAATGTCTATGCTGAACATAATGCCATATCCGATTTGTTGCACTTTTTATCAATGAGCGCACTGATCTTTCATTGGTTATGTCGTTATCAAGGGAAATATTAATTATTTGTCTGCCTTTAAAGACCGTTGGAAAGTCTTTTATTACAGTTAAACTCTTTAAAAGTAAATTTTCATTTTCAAAAAATTTATAAAATGTTACACAACTTACTTATAACTAATCTTTCTATAACTAATTACATGCATTTCTTTACTTTTCTTTTATTAATTTTCAATTTCAAACAGCAAACTCAAATAAAATAGTTAAAGAAACGTTTTATAATTTGACAGATTTAAATGTAAATCTTTTGTTTGATCAAATTTTAGATTACTACATTATACTGATCTCTAGATTCTATGGCCTGCAAACAGATGAAGATAAAGGTCATAGAAAATAAAAAATAGATCAATGTTGAAAAGGTTAAAAGTTTAAACTAAATATTATATTTTAAAGTTTAATGTGCTTAAAATATTAAAAATGAGATACGATTTTATTGAAAATAATATGATTAAACAATAATAATAATAATAATGATAATAATAATAATAATGATAATAATAAATAATAATAATAATAATAATAATAATAATAAAAATAATAATAATAATAAAAATAAGAATAATAATAATAATAATAATAATAATCATAATAATAATAATAATAATAATAATAATAATAATATTTATTTAATAATGTTGAATGACTGAATAAAAATTTTAAAAAATTGTTGCAAAAAAATCTTAATTTTTAATATTATTTTAAACTTTTCCGATAGTAAAATAAGCAGTTTTTGATCAATAGTTGAAATGAAAATTTTAATGAAACTCCAGTTTAATTTTGTTTTAATCAATTGAATATTATTGATGAAATTTTTTTATTAATTTAAAATTAATTGCTAATCGATTCTTTAAATTTGTGTTTCATTTAGAAAATCTGACTATAATTTTGTTTTCGTAAATTTATATTTGTTAATTTTTATATGAAGTTATCAACTTAATTCTTTTGCAACAGACTTTTCTAACATTTGAAAATGAAAGAACACCAAATTAAAACGTTTATAATAAGTTTTAAAAGCACTTTAGATGTAATAGCCCTTTATAGCTTGTCATTTTGATCGTCCTTCCTTAAATATCACTTTTTAGTCAAATCCATTAGAATATTTCTTTTGAAAAGCTTTTTTCCAATTTCTTGTTTTCTTTTCGTAGCATAAAATAGATTCTCTAGTTGAAGTCTTCTTATCTAGATCTCTAATATCAAAGATATTTTGAAATGAAACGCCTGTAACAATGCCTTTTGACTTACCTTATCATAACACATTTTAATTCGCCTTGATTAATCTCTCAGATTCAAATTAATATAAGAAAATATAAACAAATTTATTTTTCTAATGGCAGTTAAATGTAAATAATTAAATTTATATTTCCTTAATAATTTGGAAAATTAAATTTAAAATTTATATATATATATATATTTAATCAAACATTTTGAATTAAATTTTTAAATAGATTAAATAAATTCATATAAATACCTGGCGACAAAACGAACCAGAAAAAACATAATTTATTGCCTTCCGATAAATGGTAAAAAAATTTTAAAAACTATTGAAAATTTTCAATTTTTTAATCATTTAAATTTATAAAATATCTTTTATAGTTGATTTTATAATACTTTTTAAAAAATTTTAAATGCATAGAAAATATTTATCTCGTTCTTTTCACTAAAATTTTAAAGTAATCAAATTCCACATTTTACATTTCCCATAGATTTTAACAGGAGAAGATTGGAATACTGCTATGTATAGTGGCATCAAAGCCAAAAAGTCAATGGCGGCGTCAGCTTACTTTGCGTTGATTATGATATTTGGAAATTGTATCCTTTTATTTTTTTTATTAATTTTTATAAAATTTCTAAAATTTAAATTAATAAATCGAAATATATTGATTGTTTTATTAATTTTCTCAGTGTTTGCATGTCATTGCAAGGTTATACTTCAAGTTCTGCATGTTTATAAACATTGATTATTCGATTTTCTGAGCAAAAACAAACTGAAAATTCAACTTTTGATTTTTTATTTTGTTTCCCATTTAGATATTGACCGGAGAAGATTGGAACACAGTAATGTACAATGGGATTCAGTCGAAAGGCGGTGTCAAAGAAAGAGGGACAGTTTTTTCTATTTATTTTGTTTTGTTAGTCGTATTCGGAAATTGTATCCTTTTTATTAAATTTTAAATGTAATATACTAATGAGGAATACCAAAACAACAATTTCTTACATAATTCTAAAAATGATTATTACATGAATATTACATTAGTTTATAATTATATTATTAGGAAAATTGGGAATTACTGAATTTATTGAAATATTTTCAATTATTATTAGTATTATAATTATTTAATTATGTTTTGTTTATTTATTCAATTTTATTATTAGATGACAGTTGATCAATATATTTTTAAAACAGAAACACCAAATTTTTGTATTGCAATTTCATTTTTACTTAATTTAACCTAATATTTTAAATAGAATTAAAATAATTTTATTGGTTAAAAATTATTGTTAATCTTTTAGTATTATAATAAAGTTGACCTGATAAGGTTATCTGAATTGATCCTGATTTATTATAATTTTAAATTTATTAAGTCGCATGTTATGTATATGAGGTTTTATGAACCAATTTATTTTAACCTTAAAATAAATGAACCATCTACCTGATCTAAATGAATTGGCTCACAAAGCTTTTTCATTATGATTATAGATAATTTATTTCACTACATAACACTATAGAGCACTGTTTATTTAAATAACATTTGAAAAGGCAGTGCTGAAAATTGTTCTACATACGAGTGAAAAGCTGATCTATAATTGAAAATAAACTAACAAAATTGCATATTTCCTTAATTGCGGTTAACTCATTTAGAAAAACGAATATTTATTAGGAAATTTCTTAAGTATCTCAATGTTATGTCTATTTCTGTAATATTAGACTTCTATTTCAAGTATTTTGTAATTCAATCTGCTAAGATATGAGTCACATTCGCTTGATATATTTTAGGTCAGTTATTTGGCAATTGAAAATTAATGTATGTAATTATATCCAATTTGATTTTATTCGAGGATTGAGTTTAATTATTCACATGTTTCTGACTGCATTCCATAAATATGTATGTCTGTATGCATTGAGCACGGTTCACATTTGTCTGCTTAAATTTAAATTCAATTAAGAAGCGTAAAACTGTCAATTGTTAACCGTAATTACAAAATTTATTTTATATTTATTTCTTTTTTAGATTATTGATTAATGCTTTGCTTTATATTTAGCATAAATATTTATTGATATTTAACCTAAAAAATGAATACTAAAGAAATTGACAAAAAAATCAATGGTGAAGAAGATAAAAGATTTTTTTGAAATTAATTAAATAAATCTTTAACAATATAAAAACAGTATAGGTTAATTTTTCACAAATGTCTACTATAAATTCCAATATGCCATAATGTAAATATGTGGAAAAAATAGACTTTAACCTAAAATATTATAATTAAATTTAAAAAAATTTTTTATCATTTATTAAAAGTATTAAAATTGATTTTGGTATTCTTCTTGGTTTTGTTGAATTTAAATTAATTATTAACAACTACTAGAATTAAGTTTATATAAATTTGTTAAATTAATTGTATTTTGCAACTTTATATGCTGTATATATATATATATCTATAGTTTTGTCTTGTTGATTTTATACAATTTGCATATTTGTCATGTGATTTATATAAAAAACGAATGGAGAACTCTAGGGCAATCAATAGAGATTTTTGAGATTTTATTAAGTGTTTGTTACATAAAATACAATAAATTTTTCCTAAAAAACCATCGGTGTATTTATTCACATTCTTAACTCGTTATCGAATCATCAGACACCCTCCTCAATGTCTTTCTGGCTATTGCTGTTGATAATCTGGCAAATGCTCAAGAACTAACAGCTGCCGAAGAAGAAAAAGCGGCCGAACTTCAAAGAGCTGCTGATGCAGCCGCCCTGCAAAACGAAGAGGTAACGTGATTAATTTTCAAAAATTTATGGACAAAGAATATATAATTTTTTAATCAATTTTATTTATATTTATTTCTATTAATAGTTTTTATAGATAAATTTCATCCGTAGGTTTTATTATTACTTTATTGGTTATATAGTCATATTTAAAAATATTTTTGGAAAAAATTTATTTTTTGCAATTAATTTTAATTAATTTTAATATATAAACCGTATGTATTTTTAAGTCTTGTTTAAATCAACTTAAATCAATGCCTGGCAAAAGATTAGAAAGCGCTCTTTGAAGACATTGGACACTTTCCTTCTTTCAGAAATATCCCATTTTTAAAATTAATAAATTAATTTCATGTAATTTAAAAAATTGTTTTAAAAAATGTTAGAAAAAGTTTGACTTAATTACTTAATCTTAATTTCTTCGCATGATTTTGCAAATGAAAAAAAGATATTTATTAAAAGTTTTTGATGAGGCTCTGGATAGCTTGATCCCAGAAAAGTGAGCTCTGACTTGGAAGTGCATGATTAGCACTGATATAAATAAATATGTTTTAAGTTGTTGCCGTAAAAATACATGGACATGGATTAACGACGCCATATATTTTTACCATCCGACACAGAAAGATCAAATTTAAAGACATGATCAAAGAATGTATTAGAAATTAAGGCCTTTCAAATGTGCTCGAATGAGTCAAAATTATTGAGAAAAAGGGTAAAACATTAATTGAATATAAATTGAAATTATTGCAATTATAGAAAAAAAATATTGAACTTGTAATTTCAGAAAAGTTCAGACAACTTTATTGGGCGACTTCCTTTATCAATTGATCCTCCAATGGTCCAAGTTTGCCCCCCTTCACCTCAGACTGCAAACAGTCTTATTTCAAAGAACTTCAGTTTGTAAGTTTATTTACCTAAAGTTTCTTTAAAGATATTACATCTATATTATATCATTTATTTTAAAATTTTTTCCGATTTATTGCTTTTATGTTTGATAATATTTTACTAGTGTTTACGAGTGTTTATTTTACGAGTGTTTATTTTTACGAGTGTTTATTATGGTGCTTCTCACTTCCAAAAAATAACATTTATGGTCATTCTTGAAGGTTTGGGTGTTCACATCCATATGCTACATTTCCTTGTAATACAATGTGAATATGAAAGTGCTCGGCGTTTGCGTTGACGTGAATAAATCAAGTCCTGAAGTCGTGCAAACCTAATTGGAAATAATATAAAATTTCAATTGTAATTAAAAACAAATTTCGTGACTATATAATAAAATATTTAAACGTCACAGGAAAAATGACTAAAAATGAGTGAAGTGTTTGTTTTTTCTCTGATTTTTGTAATTAAGAATAATTAATAACAAATATTTTGTATTTTTGTTACATTATAATATAACTAGGGTTGCCGACTGGTTGCACCTCAATTTTCAGAGATTGACAAGTATTGTGTAAATGCGTCTATATTTCGTCTAATATTTATATAATTATGACAAAATTATAATGACTGGTGAGCGAAATATAAGCACGAGTTCAAACTTATGTCTACTTCCGGCTTAGGCACAATTGTTTTTATTAAATATTTAGTATTTCAATGATGTGTTTTTAGTTTACTTAAATATTAACATTTATTATCGTAAAATTGTAAATTAAAGTAATATGAGCTTTTAAGTCAAATATGATACGGATTGTAATTTGATATATAACATTGTTTTAGACAAACAAACATGAATATCACAAAATTTTACCATATATATATATATATATATATATATATATACGAATGTAATGGCAATTCTAAGTAACCACTTTATTATAATGTTATTATGATATTTTGATTCTTAAATAAATGCATTTTTATAACTATTTTATAAAAATAAACAAGTATCTTTTAGTGATCACAACCAAGTAGAAGTGAATGATAAAGGATGTCTACTAAATACCAATAAACCCAACGGAAAACTTGGCATGTTAGGGCATGGTAAGCCTTGGAATTTCCCCATAAGTTATTTAATTCATGTCTTTAGACAACACCAATTTCAATTCTTTGGAAAGCGATCCTGTGCCAAATAAAATAGAACCAGAAACAATACAACGCAAACCAGTTTTACCTTATAGTGCAATGTTCATTTTCAGTCCATTAAATTCGTAAGTAGTTAAAAAACATTTTAAAAATATTTTATCTTCCATTTCCTAATTCATCATTTCCGGGCTGCAGATCAATAGTTTTTATTTATTTAACATGAAGTTTCAACACAGTTTTTTTCAAATGTTTTAATGAATAATTTTATGGAAGGTTAAACATAACTTTCAAACTGCCTTCGTGGAACTCAAATCTTGAAAATTTAATTATTATTATTAAAAATAATTAAACGAATAATTTGTTAAATGAAGAATTTTGTGAAATAAAATAAGTTGCAAATTTCTTGTGTTGTGCTCTTTGTGGTATGCTTTCTCGGAAATGAAACAAAATAAACTACTCTCTACTGAAAAACTTCAAGATGAAACATGAAAAATATAGAAACACGAAAGAAAAATTGTTAAGCGAGTCTTCAAAGGCTCCAGGAAGATCTACAAATACCACAGATGATATTTCACATAGCCGTGATCAGGAAACAGGGCACATTAGTGATAAATAGTAACCAGATACCGGGATTATTCGACAACTACTAGCTAACATTTCATGTACTGTTTTGTTTTGTTATAATAAATTTTGAAAAAAATGTGAATGGTTGAATAAATTAGATTTAGAAATAATAATTTATATAAAATTCCCATATATATGTATATATATATATAAATATATATATATATATATGTGTGTGTGTGTGTGTGTGTGTGTGAGAAAATATTATGTAAACAGATTTGTAGTACTAGTATTTCCCAAGTTAAAAGAAATCCATGAAAATAGGACACACGTTACTACTGTTTTTATGAAAGGAAACAGTTAATTAATTTTTGAAAACAAATTTTGGCTTTTAAACCAAATATTCTGGCACGTACTTGTTTTATATTAAAAGAATTATAAAGGGAAAAATATACTAAACAATACAAATAATAATTTAATTTTTGTTTAGTCTGTCAACGCTCTTGCAGCAAAAACAATTCTGCAAATTGAATTAGGAATGCATAACTTTCATAAATTGGCACCATATGTAATACACAATCGCCAGAATCCAGAACGATACCTGCTGTACGCCAAGGCGCATATATAAAGAAAGAACTTAGAAAGAATACAGATGGTGAATACGATGTCTCAAACATTATTTAGCTATAATAAGCTATCTTTTGACCAATTCCAATCAAAGCACCTTGATGTTTTGGTTGACTAACAATCGACGGGTATACATCTTTTGTAGCATCATCTTCAGCCAATCCAGATTTCAACATTCCTGATGCATTATCAATAACTAAAGCAGCAATTACTGCTTCTATTTTCTTAAAAGCAGTGAGCATAAATTTTACAAACCAATTTCAAACCAAGATTTATTCAATTTCAAAGTTCAATACCAACAAGGAAAATGGATCCAGAAAGCAACTGAAGATAATTAATTCCAACGTTTTTCGACCAAATAAACGATAAATTTATACTAAATTCCAAAATTTGATGTTTAACACTAGAAGCATGGAAATTACAATGTACCTATAACTACGAATGAGCCAGTTTTGACACATTATCTTTTTATTAGATATGGATGCGTTTAAGACAATGTGTGTTTTAGTCAAAGGTCGTGTTAATTAAAATTTATGTAAAGTAAAAAACAGAGAGAGTTTTCATCCCTTGTAGCCTTCTGTTACAAAAGAAAACCATCATATATTGTCGACATAGAGAATACCAAATATTACAAAACAAGTAGGACAATGTGGGACGATGAACATGAAGCACATATAGTGCAAACATACTTTTGTCTATTCTTATGGTTTCCACAAACACTCTAACTACACTTCATACATAGCATAAGAGACATTATAGGGCATTGTAAAACGAAACAATGACATCGTTTTAGTACATTGAGAACAATAATATGGGTGTGCAGTGCAATGAAATTTGTGAAAAAAATGTTTTACAAGCGAGATTTAAAAATCAAGACTTGAAATTCGGGTCTTATTCACTGATTTATAAATGATCCAAGAATTGAGCAAACATATATCGAGCACATTATAAAATAGACACACAGGCGATCTTCGAGTTTGACATCTCGTAAAATATAGGCGAACCATTTGGTCCACATAATACACTCCGCATTTTGTGAAATTAAAGAAATTAATAATGTTAGATTTCTTCTTTCTTGAGGGTCTATTGGCCTTGTGTCATGTGAATAGCTGAGTAGGGACACCACTTTATTTTTCTTTCTTTTATAGAATAGTTTAATTTTCAAAAATGAAGAAGCTGGAATTAAATAACGCTTTACCCAATTTATGAGTGACTCCACTTCAGGCAACTCACACCGATTATTACAAATCGTTCCAATCATTTTCACACCTTTACACTGTAACTCTTCAACCAAATTAAGTGATGTAAAATAATTGTCATGAGTGACGTTGTGACCATTTCTTTCATATCCTTATAATAGTGTGTGGATAACGTATGAAAGCAATTGTCTTTCTTCCGCCAGAACGCAGATGACTGAATTTTCGCCATTCTATGTCATCTTTCCCAATTGCACGATAAGTCATATCTGATTTTTGTTTTGTCACAGAAGTAGAACTGTATGGCTTGTTTCCAATACGTTGAGCAAGTGGTAAGGAAAGTGGAAAATCGTCGCTTGATTCATTCAAGATTTCCTTACCAGAAGGAGACGAAAAGACATCATCAGACACCACTATTTCTTCAGCATCGAAATTTATTCACCAGATTTAATGCAGTTAAAGTTCATTAGAATTTCCAGTGCCTGCTTGGCTTCTTGACGTCATGGAGATAGAGACATGTGACTAATAAAGAACTAACAGTAATCGTAATGATAATAGAAACAAACCTAAGGCGATAATGTGATAAAAAATAGTGAACTAACA
This sequence comes from Schmidtea mediterranea, assembly GCA_022537955.1. Taxonomy (NCBI): domain Eukaryota; kingdom Metazoa; phylum Platyhelminthes; order Tricladida; family Dugesiidae; genus Schmidtea; species Schmidtea mediterranea. Next base: position 299,370,846 of record CM039679.1, on the reverse strand, counting down.
AAAAGAATGTGAGCATTAGGGTCATGTTAAGCATGTCATTGACCTTGTCACACTATTAACCTTTGGCAATTTCCTCACAGCAGCCAATAACAATTATTTCATACGTAATGTGTCTAATTCAATACTACACACACACGCATTCACATAGTAGAGACGCTCAAGTTTCTTCAATTTAACCGTTTTGTCGAATCTGACACATTCGTAGTAATAGGTAGAATTGTTATATTGCTTATATCAATAAGAATAAATGAAATATTTCATATTCATCCGAATGAGAACATAAAATAAATAATTGTCATACAAATTTATTGTAAAATGATTTATAGTTATGAAGAAAATTAGATATTAAGTTTGCTATGTGTCAATTTTGACACATCCGTGCTTCTAGTGTTAAAAAACACGAGCGATTAACACCCTCTACCATTGACGCCTTACTAAGGTGATCTTAGTATCAATAACTCCTCTTTAACCTTTAACTCTCTGAATTCATAATTGTCAACTTGGAAAACCTTGGCAATTTGTCTTACTAGCTTTTTTCCATCACCTTTTATCATAAACCATTCCTTTCATTATTGTAATAAAAGTGAATTAAAAGACGTTACAAATCATCCTGAAATATTGCAGCATTAATCTTTACCATTTTTTAATCATAACTCGTCTTCGATCGCGTACTTAGCCTGAATATTAAATATTCATAAAGATAGTTATAAGGAATTTTCTTTAATTTTAATGTTAAATATTTTTTATATGTTAAATACCTCTTCGTCATGATTCTGACGTTTGTGATACTCATCTAAAAGAAATAAAAAACCTTTACGTATACGATCTTTATCTTGAGAAAGGTGGTTTCAAGATAAAGATTCGTCTGTTTTCTTGAAAACTGATTTGGTGTCCAGTGCATCCGGATGAGTGTATAACAGTGTTAACTTCGTACTGTTTATACTTACTTGGCGCGAAGAGAAATCTGAGCGCCTCCAGCATAGTACTGATGAGAGTCATTAGCTCGAAACTATTTTATTATTGGGATTTGCACTGGCCATCACGTTATGTTTCTTATAATTCTTTCATTAGAATCCGACATTCGTGAATAAATAATATAATTTATTTTAAATATTTTTAAAAATTTTTGTTTGAATTAAAACTTTATTTTACTACAATATTTCCATATATAAATTTCAAAAATAATATCTTTATAAATATTGAATTTCGTTTCAATTAGTTGTCTTATCATATTTCTGTATCGGTGGTCCATGAACTGGAGTGAGTTAATCACTCATTCCAAATGAGTAGAAAATACGAAAAAGAGAAATTAAATTTTAATTTTAGTAAATTCTATTTTTTTCTATCTCCAACCTCATCAGTTTATGTTTTTGTTTTATTTTAGTTAATGGATCGAAATTAAAGATTTAGAAAACAAGTTTTTGTATTTTATTTGTTAATAAAAAATATAGAAAATGTGTTTTAATATTATTATTTTAAATTTGATATTTATCTTTAAGAAATTAATAAATAATGCATTTTAGTCTCAAATAAACAAATTTAACAATTTTTGATCTTATTAGATTGCGTTGTTTTAGTATTAATTCTATTTATTTAAAAGGTTTTCAAAAATTTATTATTATCAACGTTTATATAAAAAAGAGGTTCTTTTTACGTCGATAATATTTTCAGCACTTCATTCTATAAACATTCTGTTACTTTAAATTACAAATTTATATTGTTATAATATTTGCTTTTTACTCTTTAATATATTATTCACAATTATTATTTACATATAATAATCATATTAAAAATTAAATTAATTTGCATATTATTTATTAAATTAAATAATTAAGTTAATTAAACGAAATTGTATATAATAGTAAAACCTCAAAATCCCAAAAATTATTTTATTTATGTTATATATGTATAGTACTTCTGTGTTAATATTTAGTATCATCCCTTAAAACATTGGGTAATCCCCCAATGTATTTAGTAAATAATTATCTTTTTACTTTTTATATGTTCATACTTAACATCTTTTGTTCAAATTTATTTATCACCACAAACGCCCCCACCAATATCCCAATTTTTCAAATTCAACCTTAATAAATAACAAAACAACCTTTTGTAACAAGTCCGTGTTAACTTAGGTTCCATCAATGATTTATCAAACAATTTTTTAATATACGCCAATGATTATTTTATTCTGAATAACGGAGTTCCCATCACAGACCCCTTTTTAATACCAACCAATTCAATAAAGCACACTTTTCATACGGGCAAGAAGCGGTACAACACCAAACATTGATAATAACGTTCTCATTTCTACAAGTCTCACCCAGTTGATTTTTTTAGAGTCTGACGGAACACCATCATGGCTTCACATTTTTGAATCACAGACACGCCAACACCTTCTGTTAAATGCTATACCTGACGAGTTAATGTCAGAGTTAAGGCCTATACGCAGGAATCACATGAGTCAATAAAAGCTGTAATTTTATAAAACATATTCAACCACGCGCACTTCTGCAATCGAGAAATTAACGATACCCATTCCATTTCAATTAATTTCACTAAATTTTGATTAAATATTGGTACTTTTTACATGATCGCCACCTTTTTCGATTTAAAAATGTTCCAAAAACTCTTGATCGTCAAACATTCATCGATTATTTTTTACTTCAAAATTCAATCGTTGAAATTTCTGCTTTGTCTCATACTAGTTTCACCACATTCAAATTCAGTCATTCAAATTCAGGTCTTAGTTTCCGAGAAGCTTATAATAAATCGATTGATTCACAGAAAATATTATCAAGGCAAACAATCTCAAAAACTGACAATATTCAAATATCAATAAATGACGAATCAGTATTTGGGATGTTTGAATGTCATTATACAATTAATGAATCAGTCATTACATTTATCGCAGCAATCAACATTATCACTTAATCCACAACAGTCACATCAGCCTCATATTTTATCACAATTACTCATTATCATCAAAAGTTCTGATTGAATTAGGAATTCTCAACACTACGTCAAGTCGATTATGAATCGAATCAACCAAAATCTGCTTGGTTTTGTTTCAAATATATTTTCGATGTTATTGTTGTGTCCCTACATTTATAAATATAATTGAAATAATTATATCATATTCTTTAATAAATTTACTCTTGTTAAAAAATTACTTTACTTTAGATTACGAAGATTTTGCCATTTTGTCGTGAATTTAAGATATTTTGATTTGTTCATTATGATTGTCATCTGTGCCAGTTCTATTGCTCTTGCTGCTGAAGATCCTGTTAAGGAAAAATCTTTAAAAAACAATATTCTTGAATTTTTTGATTATGCATTTACTGGAGTTTTTACAGTTGAAATGATATTAAAGGTAATTTGATGTTGATACGAAAAGTAAATTAAAGTACTTTTAAATACAAAATAAATGTTTCATAATAAGTTTGAAATTAATCAGATACATTTACTCGAATAAGTTATAATGAATAAAATTAAATAAATGATTTATCATTTTATTAACATTGTTTTAATTAATTAAAAGTCTATAAATGGATTACCGTAGTCATTTATTCTATTATTCATTGTTAAAAATTGTGCAGTACAGGCCATGAAAAAGAAGTTATGTACATCCGAAAGTTGAATTATTTGATATGCATTTACTTTTTAATTACCTTCTGTTTCAAGTTTCCCCCTTTAAATATATTGATTTTTCAACTTTTAATTACTTTTTGATTTTTATCAAATATGTTTCCTTTATATTTATAAATATGTAATATTTTTACATGTAATGAATAAAAGTTTGTTTTTAATTGGATAAAAATAGTTCCGCCAGCAAACGTTGTTTAATAACTTTTACGGACGCTGCTAAAAGGTTAATTTATATTTTGCAGAATTATAATGTAACAAATTTCCATTTAACAATCAAATATTCTTAAATCATTTATATTTGACGTTGGAGATGTCCAGAGGCGTAACTAGGGTATGGCGGGAATAGCACGTGCCATGGGCGCCAACTGAAGTGAGGCGCGAAAAAGCGCCTAACGTATAAATACGCAAATGAAAATAAAAATATATTTTTATATATATAAATATGTGTATTGCTGACAATCGCAGTTTCTATTGCCAGTCATTTAGCAAATTAAAATTGATACTTTCATATTTGTGAGCCTCATTGGACTAAAGTCGATTATGTGATCTTGCTTTACTTAGCATAGAACGAGAAATGAAGGAAGAAATTAACTTTGATAATATAATTAAACAATTTGCGTCAGCTAAAGCAAGATAAATTTGTAATAAAGTATTTTAACTTGTGTGATTTTTGTTACCCAATTCTAAAGTATTTTTTAGAAAAAAAAACGTAAGTTACCTATCGTCGAAGAGAGGCGCAAGATTGGTGTTTGCCATAGGTACCATTTACCCTAGGTTCGCCACTGGAGATGTCCCATCTAAATTATCTGGAATCCATGAACGCTTTTTAAGAGTAAAGTTTGTGCATATTGTTGAGTCGCTGTACAATCCTTTATAAATAATTACATTTATAAAATATTATTTATTACCTAAGGAGTTTAACAAGTTTTACATCTAAATTTATGTTTTATAGTTAAGATATGTTTTAATGACTCTTGTGTAAAAATATATGTATATATTATGGCACCGTAACAAATCCGCGCAATTGACTGTTCACCATATATTATATGTGTATTATTTTTACTTTAGAATAAAATGTGATATATATAATAATAATGTTTATAAGCACTCGAGTATTTTAAAGTTTCTAATGAACATATATTGTGTCAATAAATTCATTAAGAGCTATTAAACAATCTTTGCATTTGGATGACACAGCTCCCGGGACTACCGGTATTTGCTACGATGTTAATAATTCATTTCAAAATCGCTTTACTATTATCTAGAAAATCAAAGTAATTATTAATCTGGCCTTTTATATGTGAAATTAAGTGTGATTTCCCAGTAATTTCTACAACAGATTACATATAATTGACAACTGAAAAGACATTTCCTGAATTTTTATATCTTTTACTTTGTAATAATTTGCATTATATTATTTCTAATCAAAAAGCTACATTGTTAGATCATTATAAACTGAATTCTATAACTCTCTTTTAGTGATATGATTGAAAAATGTAATACTTTTACGATAAATACTGATGAGTTGCAGCTTTTCGTTGATATATGGACATCCTGTGTTAATAAATTGTTGTCAGAGATTTCTTAAATCCAAATTAATATGGAGAGTGGGTCCAATGCTTATCTCTCTAATCCAGAGGTTCCCACCCTTTCTAGTGCTGTGACTTATCAATTTTTGAAGCTAACTATTATGTATTTGACTTCTAAAGTGTCTGATGTATTAAGTTACAAATTTTATATAATTCAGTCATAATACTTTATCAGTACTGCAGTTTGTATATATTTATTGTCAATATTTTTAAAAATGAACTTGAAAAGGAATAAAATATTAAATATTTTAAACGCATATTATCTAATGTCCAGTTCACAATTGAGAAGCTTTATAAAATACTTTATTCGAAAATATTAATTATTAGAAGGTCTTATGGCAACCCTGGTAAATTGTCAGGTGACCCTTGTTTGGGTCGTGACTCACAAGTTGGAACCACTTCTCGAATTCTTTTAATTTTGATCGGAAAAGTTTTAAATCGTTTTATTTCGTTTAATTAAGAATTGAAAGATTTTATGAAACAAGTAGAAAATGCCTGCCAGGCTATTTGTGTAGCCACTCAGAAATATTTAAATGAGGGCAAATTTTATTTTTATAAAGATACAAGATCTGTGGGGGGTGAGAGGAATTCATGTAAAGCATTTACAATATTTATTTCACGAAAAAAATATTAAATCAGTTTCACTATTTATTTTTCAAATAAGAAATTTTATCTGTGATAAATATTTTTTGTTTTAATTAGAACTATAGATGGATAAAATGTTCACAATTTTAAAAGAACTTTTCTAAAATTTTGTTGTAAATAATAAATCTTTTTTAATATATTTATTTAAATTCATACTTTGCAAATAAAGCAATTTTTTATTATATTTAATAGATTATAGATCTGGGTATTATCCTCCATCCCGGTTCCTATTGTAGAGATTTATGGAATATTTTAGATGCTACTGTGGTCATATGTGCTTTAGTTGCTTTTATAATGGGGTTCGTATGAATATTTATTTTATTTTGAATTTTGTTTTATAATCGCTTATTTCAGACAGAAACCTAGTCCTACCGGGTAAGATTTAATAATTGCTAAGCTTATAATAAATTTTGTGTCTATAATAAAAGTAACTGCTGTAAATTGAAATTTTTTTTAATAAATAACGTTAACTTATATATATATATATATAAAATTAAATTAATGAAATTACTTTTTATATTAATTTAATATTCTAATTAATAAACACTTAAAAAAATTATAAACTTTTAACTAATATTTTTAAAAAAATTTTATATAAATAATATAAATATTTATCTATATTATAATTTTAAAATAATATTGTAATATTTTATAAATTAAATTAAATTATTTTAATAATATTAAAAATTAAAAATAATTTTAAAACAACACACATACATCAATTTATCATGATTTAACATACTCAAACTATTTAAAAACACTCAAAACATAGTTCAAGGAATTTCTTGATGAAATCGAATGTGAATGTGGAAGTTTTTTGGTTGAGTCTCGGCAAGATTTTGCAACGTTTAATTTGCATTATATCTGAAATTAAAATGCTCCTAATAGAAAAGAAACCACCAGTAAATCAGTTTGGAGATTCAAAATGAAAACATAAGGCTTTGCTTTCTTAATGGTCATATGTGGACATTTAAATGATTTGAACCAAAAACTGCAAGCAAAATGTCAATGGAAAAGAAAATAGAATGGTGATATCTTAGCGTTTTTATTCACACATAATTTATGCAAGACATTACCAATTGACGGAAAGAAGTAAGACACTAAGACATGGAATGTAAACCGGCATATTTGTGCAAGCTTTCCGTCGAATCGGTCACTATACAATCCGGACGTGATAGTTTTGAAGTTCATTATATGATTCCAATCAAAGACCATAATAGAATTTTAAAAAATATTATTTTGGTGTAAATTAGGTTTCAAAACCATTTTGTCCAATACATCCAAAAACTCCTTGTTCATTACATACAGAGCAAATATTGCGACATTCTTGTGATGTTCTTTTAATAAAATTAAATAAAAATGGACTAACGGTAAAATTCACTAATTGCATTTTGTTCTAAAATGGTATTTTGACAATAAAATTAAATAAATTTAAGTAGCGTTCAATATTCTTATAATTTTTCTTCATTTTACCGTAAATTCATTAGAGTAAAACTGACTAAAAATGTTCTAATAAATATTATACTAATTATAAATATTATAAGAACTTCTTTTGGTTTTCACATTTGATTTCTTTTCGATTTTTAATGACATAAAGAATTTTTTTGACTATGAATCAGTAATGATATCGATGTTTTATTGATATTATTCATAGTCAAAAAAAAAATTAAAAATAATATTTATTATGTTCAATTCAAACATCCGATAAAAATTTTTTTAACTTAATATTTGTGAGTAAAACGACTTGTGTTGTCTCCCAATTTAATTATTGTCAATTTTAGTTAATTTAAATATTTTTATATTTTGTTCAGGAACAAACTTCGCGGTAGCTCTGCAAAAAATTTAAATACGATCAAATCACTTCGAGTTTTGCGTGTGTTAAGGCCTCTTAAAACTATTAATAGAGTTCCAAAATTAAAGGTGATGTAATTTTTTATTATAAAATTTTTTAATTTTAATTATTAGGACTTGAATAAATATTCTTCATTTGTTGTTCAGTTTAGAATAATGGATAAAAAATAATTTTAAAGTTTTGCCATAAAATATTAAAAATAAGCAAGTAGAATTTCCTGGTTTAATGTAAAATTACTCTTGTAATTTCATTCATCTTTTATACTCTTCATCTTTGTTCTGTTTTCATTTACAATTTTGTTTATCTGTATTTCTTACTGGCGGTAGATTAATGTTTTGTGTGAAATAATATCAAATATCTTAAGCAATTGTAAAATAATTGTTCTAAATTTTTGATGACTTAAATTTTTAACCTCAATAAATTATATATCTTGTGTTTAGTTTTAATTACTGAAAAACTTTTATTTCGTCATCAAAAGTTTTGATTATATTTATAGAGGAATTTAACAATTTTTATTATCACTACATTTATTATTAATATATATTATTTGCTATAGATCTAATTTTGAATAATAAGAAAAATATAATAAATAAAATGTTTTAAAAATGTTTTTCATGATAATTTAAAAGAAAATAATTAAAATAATAATTATTAAAAATTAATTATCAAGTATATTATTATTAACTACAAAAAATTATTTTTTGAAGGACATCTGACAACAAAAATTTGTAAAAAAACTGATGAATTACGAAGGCAGGGGGGTTCGACAGAGTCATTCTTGCTAGTTTAAAACTTTAGTGATTAGCAACATGCCTTTAACTATTATTCAACAAATTATAAATTTAAATCGACAACTAAAATTAAAATTGTAAAAAATAAATGACTTCCTCTGTCCTAAATTATGGTAGACATTTGTATATCAAAATATATATCATAATTTGGGACAGGCGGAGTAACAAATTGTGTTAAGTAAATTAACTGAAATCAAATATAAAAAACTTAAAATAAATATTTGGTTTGATAGCCAGGGTCAGGAATGAAACTGCTTTGAATTTGACATTTACCGGATAACTTTTAAAGAATTCAGCATATTCTTCAATAAATTCTAGGATTTATTGTAAAATTTTATTGTCTTGTCTACCAGAAATGCTTCTTGACAAAATGGTTTAAAATGATTATTAAAAAAGAATATTTAAACTGAATGCAATAAAAAAAATTTGTTTTTAATTTCACTTATTTAATCATGATATTTATTTGCGGGTATTTTTACTAATTTCACCGCAATTCCATTAATGTAATGTGATTATTTAATGTAATTAGTGTTTTATTAAACAGAATTTTAGCTATAAATCGATGTTGAATTGATTCTTTGGTGCTTTTAAAGTTTTAACGAAATATTTCGATTGAATATTTATTTAAAAATTAATGAAGGTTGATTTCCAATAATATTTTAATAATATTCAGTTATATATATATATATATATATATATATATTCAAAAGGTGATAGACGATAAAGAATTTAAATATTTTACAAATTATTTCAAATAATATAAATATTTGAATTTGTTTTATTTCATCAGTATCACTAATTTTATTTTATAAGAAATTGCTCAGTTTTCAATTGACGATAAAGTGTTTTTACTAATAAAATATTAAGAAAATCAAAAACGGTAAACCTCCATTCTTAAACCGCCATTCTTAAGAATATTGTCTTTGGTGAACATTATGACTATTTGGAAGATCTAAAGAAAATAATCATTCATTCATTTGCTAAAATTACATTACAAGATATACGAATGCATGTAACGCTGTATTAAAAAGGTGTAAACTTTCGATTGATGTAGATGGTGAAAACGTTTAGCATTTGTTGTAATTTCTGTTTTAAATAAAATTTAAATATCTGTTATCTTAAATAATAATAAAAAATTAACATTTATATTGTTTTAAAAATATTTATAAATAAATAGAATCATCTATTACCTTATGAAACACTCGGTATATATAGTCACTAATTCAGTAAATATGTTACAATTAAGACATGTTATCGGTGATTCGTCGAAATACATTTTTTATTATTATGGATTTTTATTAATAAATTTTTTATTAATTTTTTATATTTATTAAAAAAATAAGATTATTTTTATAAGTTTATATTTGTAAGAATTTTAAATTAAATAATATAAATTTAATAGTTAATAAAATTTCAAACAATAATCGGTATATTTATTTGTCAGTATATAGAAAAGCCATTATTTTATTATTAAAATAAGTTCCAAAATAAAAGTTCAAAAAACAATATTATTTTAAATCCAAATTTTCTAAAATAGAAACAAAATTTAATGCAAAAATCTAGAATTCTTTACAAAAGAAAGTATTGATGAGCCGTTAAAAATGAAAGTGGCGTAAGTTCAATTTTGAAAAAAATCAAAATATTTATAATTGTTTGTTTATTTATAATAAAAAAGTTAATACATCTTAATATTCGCATGAATAAAAATGAAGAGTTGAAAAGTGAAATTTTATAAATTTTTAATATCTCGTTGTGAATAAAAATGGACTTGCATTTCTAATTCATCACACACACACATATATATATATATATATATATATATATATATATATATATATATATATATATACAGAATGATACTTTTCAGTAATATATTTATAATATTCAATTGACAGATTATCTTCAGAAGATTTACTTTTTTTTAATTTTAGGCTGTGTTTGATTGTGTAGTCTCTTCTTTGAAAAATGTTTTCAACATACTTATTGTATACATTTTATTCCAATTTATATTCGCCGTTATCGCAGTGCAATTATTCCAGGGCAAATTCTTTTATTGTAATGACGCATCGAAGAGTTCTAGAGAAACATGCAGGTTTGTATTACCCATTATTTTAAAATTTCTTTATTGTTTTGTATATCTACAGGGGATATTTTTTTGATTACGCTGGACGATCAACTCCCGAAACAAAGAAAAGACTATGGCAACATCATGATTTTCATTTCGATAATATTTTATACGCAATGTTAACTCTTTTTACAGTTACAACTGGAGAAGGCTGGCCTACGTAAGATTTAAAGTTTAAAATAAATTTTTGTCTTGGTGTTTATTCTCAAAGAAAAGATTTAAATTAAGCATATTTTTTCATGCAGAGCCATCCCTTTGAAATACAACGTTTTCGTTAGCCATATATAAGAGTGCCCCATTGCACAAATACTATAGTGAGAGAAATATGGCTAAACTCACACTATGTAAGCACATCAAAGTAATTTAGTCTAACACGTAGGCACGGCATGACGTCCAACTTATCCGCTTATAGCAGATTCAATTTGAAATCTAAATTGAAATTTTTTTAAATTTTCATCTCCAAATTTAACTTTAAATTTTTACTAAGGAAATTTTATATATTACTATAATATAGATATTTTTTATTTAAAACGTTTTAGATTTCTAAGTAGCGATTTTTGTTCACTTTGGAAAAATAAAAATTTTTGTTTTACAGTTAATAACAAAAAAATACTTTCTACGTATTTTTTATAAAAGAAAAATTAAAAACAAGTAAAAGCGCATTTATAGGTTTTAAAAATTTTAAAACAAAAAGAAATATCTTTTTTCACAAAAATTAAAAAATTTTACATGATTTTTTAAAAAAATTTAAAAAACAATTTAAAAATAAAATGTTATTTGGTTGAATGTGAGCCAAAAAATCTAGTGTGATCGACAGTTAACGGCTAATCCACTGCATTAAATATATGTAAAACTAAACTTTAAAAAATATACGAAAAAAATTATTTCAAAAATGTTTCTTTGGGTAAATGAATCTGAAAAAAGTAATAAAATAAATTATACATATTCCCAAAATTAAGATTTTTAACACTTCATTATGCTGAAATGAGATTTGTTTGAATACATTCGTTTTATCAATACTTTTCAAACATTTCCTAAAATATTTCAATGCGGTAAAAAGAATGGAAATATTTCTTTTTTAAGCCATTTTCAAATTATCTTTGAATAACGATATTTTTACACCTTTCTCGGAAATGAAACTTCAAAATAAAGCAATATATGAAACAAATTCGTTATTTTTAATTAAACATCGTCGTGTTAAAGAATCACTATTTCATGATTTATCAGATCCATTTTGGTGAATTGATGAATGTAGAAGTCTACTCTTTCTTGAGCTTTAATTTTGTCAACCAAATGAGGATTTTGGGAAACAATCTCCAAGTGATATTGCTAGTACTAGGTTTGTCACTATATGTTAACCAATTAGATCCAACTTGTAAGAGAACTATCTTTTTTTATTATAATATATATATATATATATATATATATAATATATATATATATATATATATATGTGTGTGTGTGTATAAGCATGTGTAAGTGTGTAATCATTCTCAGAATAATAATTTAATTTAACACAAAAGAGAATTCGATAAAAAAGATTGAATTTTTGTTTGTCTTTTTTTTATTTTTAAACTTTTTTAATTTTAGAGTTCTCAAAAATTCAATGGAATCAACGAATATAGACAATGGACCAATAGCAGATTATCGTCAAGAAATGGCAATATTCTACATAGTGTTTTTTATTGTTTTCCCTTTCTTTTTTGTTAATATTTTTGTGGCCTTAATAATTATAACTTTCCAAGAACAGGGAGAAAATGAACTAATTGATTTAGATTTAGATAAAAATCAAGTAATTAAATATTTATTATTAAATTATTTTCTCAATTTTACTTATTATGAACGTCGTTTTTTTGGTGAAGGGTCAACTTCGAGAAACATAATTTAGCCGGCTCACATTTTAGGGACTCAGAAAGTTTGAATAACCTTTAGAGTCATAATGCAAAGCAGATCGTGTAGTGTAAATAGGGAATGGTGAATATTAGGCTTTAAATATTAAATACGCATGTTTTTGATGAAAAAACCTTTACACAAAATTTACAAAGCAGAGAAGACATTGAGAGAAATTAGTGTAAAAATTAGTAAAATCAAATCTAACATCAGATAATATTTTAAATAAATTGTACCTTGAAACAAAACTTAGAAAATTAGGTATAAATGTGTGTACAATTTTTTGTGGACATTGTTTATCTAAATATTTGTTATTTTATAAAGGTATTGTAGACCCCAGGCGAGTCTCCTGTAAAGATTGTGTCAGAACAGCTTAGGGTTGCATGCATACTCAGTGGATACTTGGTTGTACAATTCAATTTACATACAATAAAAAAATAATAACTGAAAACAAAAAATTATATTAATAAAAATAAATAACCCGATATTTCTTAATTTTTTGATTTTTATAGAAAGGTAATCCTTTGCACCCGAAGATTGTTTTAGTATAGGTAAAAAGTTGTAAAAAATCAAAAAAGTATTTTGAATATAAATATTTTATTTCGATGTTACATGTATATTTACATACTACAAACATAATATTTGAACATTAGCTTAATCATTTTCCTTGGTGTGATATTTTAGAAAGCACTCACCAATGTGTATCCTAGGTTTTTCAGAACAAACATCACAAAAATATACAGTTTCGCGCCTTCCGCCTTTCTTTATCCAATCAGATCCAATCTTTTTCTGTTTCTTTTAGCATCATATGCAGCTTACCATTCAATCGGAGACTGTTATCGGTAGTTGAAGATGTAGAACTGTGGGAAGCTCCAAGGTTTTGTCGATCACCTTCTTTTAGCTGATGCACTAATAACTTCGTATATTTTAGATGGCTAATCAAAGGCTAATGTTTCTACTTTTTCACCATTTTATATAAAATATAGGAATCGATTACGCAAAAAATAGAATGTAGATGTATATTAATCGGCACTTTCAACACCCCTCTTAAATTGTATATATTTTATAACAACGATTGGTTTGTATATAGCAATTTTAACACCACTTCGTTGAAAGCTTTTTACCATAGTCACGTCATCATAGCACCAATTTGTTATCATGGTCACAGCCCGTTTATCCTTCCAAGTCAAGGTCAAATTCTTATTTTTCCGATATGTAACTGTTTATTTCTTTCCGAATTTTGTTGTATTTATAGCAATCAGTATTCCTTTCCAGTTTGTTTGTATTGTTACATGAATATTCATAAAATTGTCATAAAAGTGTCCGAGCTGAAGTAAAGAATAGGATCGCTCCTGAAAAGCGCCGTTCAGGTGCAAAGGGTTAAAATTTTACAATTCAATTTATTGAACTTTTATGGTGAAATTCAAATTATATTTAAAAATTATCAGATACAAGAAAAATACAAAACGGAAACTGGAGAGAAGTAACAAATCATAATATCCTCCCAAATCCATTTGGATGTTTTTATTTGAGATATTTAAAACTGAGGCTTATAACGAAGACCTAAACATATTGAGAGTTTGAAAAGAATCATTATTACTAGCAGGAGAAACCTTTTTTCCAATAACTTATAAAAATACCGAACTTCTCAAAAACTTTTTTAACAACTCCCAAAGCCAAACGGAGTTGTGTTATTGAATTGCCATTTTTATTTTTTAAAATATCTTTATCGTAACTACCTTGTTTGTAAAACCATAAATTATTAAAAGTTGGAAGTAAATTTTTGATCACTGTATAAAAAATCACTGAAGACTCACTTTGCTTTTGTTAATAATTTGAAAGAATAATAGAACATATGTTTGAAAATTTTTCAATTAAATTTATTAAAGATTAATTTTAATTACAAAATTCGACATTTGATTCAAAGTTTTATTTTTCCCTAGAAACAATGTATTGACTTCGCAATAAACGAGAAACCGCTATGTCGGTATATGCCAAAGGATAAAACTACCATTAAATATAGAGTATGGCGGCTTGTTGTGTCAACGCCATTTGAGTACTTTATAATGGTTATGATAGCCCTAAATACATTAATTCTTATGATGAAGGTTAGTTTGTTAGATTTATTATTATTATTATTATTATTATTATTATTATTATTATTATTATTATTATTATTATTATTATTATTATTATTATTATTATTGTTATTATTATTTTTATTATTTATTATTATTATTATTATTATTATTATTATTATTATTCTTATTATTATTGTTATTATTTTTATTATTTATTATTATTATTATTTTTATTATTATTATTATTATTATTTATTATTATAATTATTATCGATAATTATTATTAATCTTCGAACTGCAAAAATTATAATTATATTATGTAGTATTATAGCGGCTTTGTGTATTTCTAGTACTATCGGGAGGAAAAGAAGGCGTCAAGTGCAGCAACTCATGACCGAGAACAACAAGCGTACCTTAATTATTGCAACACTCTCATATTTTTGAATTCTGCGTTCACTGTAATGTTTTCAATAGAATGTGTTTTAAAGATTATGGCTTTTGGGCCAAAGGTTTGAAAACGATTTGGATTTTTGTTTTACTTTTTCAAAAAATTTAGAATTACTTTAGAGATCCATGGAATATATTTGATTTCATAACAGTCATAGGATCCATCACTGATGTATTGGTGTCAGAATTGCAGGATTCCTCTTTTCTCAGTCTTGGATTTTTAAGATTATTCAGAGCTGCCCGATTGATTAAGCTTCTTCGTCAAGGATATACAATAAGAATTCTTCTGTGGACATTTATCCAGTCTTTCAAAGCACTGCCATATGTGTGTCTTTTAATAGCAATGTTGTTTTTTATTTATTCAATTATTGGAATGCAAGTGAGTTTTAATTAATATTTTTTAAATGGTATTTATAAAAACATGAAAATTTAAATCTTGGGGTTTGAAGTTAACATTGAACGTATCATTACTGTCATTAATGTTTTCTTTCGCGTCTCCTTGAATTATGTCCTTTAATAACATTTATTAAAAAATAATAATAATAAATCTACACATCTGTATTTTTAAGTCATAATTTTCATTTTTATTAAATCGCTCTCTTTATATTTAGTCTCAAAAAGATAGTCATATAATTGAGAGGCTGCCTCTAATGTGGGAAGAATTTTCTAATTTAATAAAGAATAAATTGAATTAAGTTTTGTACGGGAAACATTATTCTCTTGAGACCGACATAATTTCGAAGATGTCAGTTATTTACCAAAATTGTACTAAATTTGCAATACTTTTCTATGAGCTTTAATATGTAACATTGTATACCGGTTTTGATAGATTTTTCGTAACTTTATACATTATATTATACACTTTCCTTCTCCTGATTCTAATTAACTTGATAATTAGACTCATGAAGACCAACGTGAATAACTATATGAAATTTTTTGGAGAAAAATTGAATCAGTAAAACAAAATTAAAATATCATTCAACGTAATATTATTATTTGACCCGTTATAAATGAAAGTAGCGTAAGTCCAACTTTGAAAAAAATAAGTGAAAGCTAGATTCATGTAAACATTGATGTAATTTATTCATATAGTACAAAAATGTACTAAAAAAACATTTTCCTTATTTTTAAATTTTAAAAAATGTCATTAACATATTGTTTATATATATTTAAGTTTATATTATTGCAATTTTTAAAATTTCTCTGTAAATTTGTCATAAAGACTGAAGCTAATGTCGGCTCTAAGGGAGAACCCATAGCAACACCATCAAAATGTTTATACCATTGATTATTAAAAATAAAGTAAACATTCAAAGTGGCCAATGTCAAAAGTTTACAAAAAGCAACCATAACTTACAACACAACTTAATTGTTTCAATTAGAGAAACATTTGTGAAAAGGCGTATTACTATCATCCTCACTCTTATACAAATTTACAAATAAAAGAGGTAAACTCAAAGCTATCATTACATTCGAATTTAGTTTAAATACATCGTTTTAGCACACTATTTTAAAACGTTGCGACTTTATATTGTAAAGTTTGTATCATTATCTCATCGGTAAACATTCTTACGGACTTTCGAAAAACCACATAACTTATCAGGCTGTAACCTGGAAGACCAGCTAAAATCTAAAATATTCTAATTTATGTGATTTTTCTTAATCAAGTCACGGAGTAACGATATTAAAAAGGTTTTATCTTTCAAATGTGCTAATTTGCCGTCTTTCTAAAATTAACAATCTTTTCAAATTGTATGGATAGCAACACTTCTTTGAACTTTCTAGTATAATCCACCAGAATGAGAACAACCAAACATTACCTTTATCAAATTTACATATACTAATGTTTATCTTAGATAATTTTTTTAATTTATTAAAGTCTTTAATTTTTTGATTTTTATAAACTTATTCAGATTATCATTCAGATTCACATTAAGTATATGCTTTAAATAATTGAAATTAATCTGTCTTTGTTTAGATAAATCAAAATATAAACACTCAATCTTTGAGAGAAATTTAAATTTATCCATTCTATTTTCAATACCATGATTTCGGTCAAACTACAAAATTCTGATTATGTAATTACTAATAAACATAAGTATAATCATTTTATTGAAGTTATTTAGTGCCTGATGATGACAGCTGAGCTATCAAAATATATTGCAAAAATATATTTTAAAATAAAATAATTTTTTGAAAAAATAAATAAATGAGTGAACCAAGTAATTAAAAATGAAGTTACTTTGTTACAGTGCAAGCCAATTAAAAATTATTCTAACTAGGTGAAAAATAAAAAATTCACATTCAACAAAATAAATATAATAATTAATTAAAATATAATAAATTAATTAAAATAAAAAAATATTCAATAAAAAAAGAAATTAAATAACAAACAATACATTTATTCTATTTTTGAGGACCTTGGTATATTTGATATGTTATATAATATATGGCATTGTCATGACTTTGAAAAATCATTGAAATCAAAGTTAGTAGAAATCCTCAAGCAACTACTTATTTTTAACATGAATATTCATATAATACAATAGTTTAGTTTTTAATAATCTTAAAAAGGGATTTCAATAAAGAAAACTTTTATTTATTCATTATTAATAATCAAAATACTTTATTATTTTATTAATCAGAAGCCCATCCCAATATCTGAATCATTCTCACTCATTCATCATATAAACATAAAACTTTTTCTTCAGGAACTTTGGCATCATTAGTACTAATACTAATGTTTCAATACTTCTACGTTATCTAAAACTGTCGCTTTGAAATCCTCAGCACTCCTGTTATCCTTCTTACTAAAAAGTCGTATTGCGTCACTCGCTTTAAAATCAGTAATTCCTTCCTCGTAATTCCTTCCTTCTGTAAGAAACTACGTTTTATTATCTATTCTTTCTAAACATAACCATTCAAACTCCTTTGACTCTATCTTTGAATAGTTGAGAGTTCTATCAGAGCCAAGAGAAATAGTGCAGCTCTTTTTTTATTGGTAAGAGTTTAGTTTCTTTCTATTTTCCTATCGGTTTCGGATATGTTGTTTTCACTTTCAGGCAGTTTCTTTTTTAAAAATTGTCTTTTTTTGTGACTAAAGTGAAAAGTCAATTGTTTTTTAGTACTTAATATTTTAAATTAATAATAAAAATACATTAATTTTTTTTATTTATTAAGGTATTTGGGAACATAAAATTAATAAGCGAATATCAAATAAATCGTCACAACAATTTTCAAACCTTTACCAATGGTCTTCTGTTACTTTTCCGGTAAAAACCACTAACTATGGTGTTACGTAATAATAATTATCTATAATTTGGCAGATGTGCTACTGGCGAATCGTGGCAAGAAATAATGCTTGCATGTGATAACAATAAACCTTGTGAAAAAGATATTGAAAACACTAATAATTTTGATTGTGGTTCAAATTTTACTTACATTTATTTTGTATCTTTTATATTTCTTTGTTCTTTTCTCATGCTCAATTTATTCGTGGCTGTTATTATGGACAATTTCGATTATCTCACTAGAGATTCTTCAATATTGGGACCACATCATTTGGATGAGTATATACGAGTATGGGCAGAATATGATCCAGGGGCAATGTTAGTTCTTAATGAATTGTGTCATTATTATCATGATTAAAGAGGTCGAATACATCACAGTGAAATGTACGAAATGCTCCGAAATATGGAACCTCCAGTTGGTTTTGGTAAAAAATGCCCTTACCGATTGGCGTACCGAGTAGATTTCCCATGGAAATAGTGCAATAATTGATGTAAATATTTAGAAACTTATCCGAATGAATATGCCAGTCGATGAAAACGGAACAGTGAATTTCACTACAACATTATTTGCGTTAATTCGGGAATCACTCAACATTAAAATGTCGACAGCCGAATACATGGACATCAAAGATATGGAATTACGACAAACCATTTGTAAAATGTGGCCAGTCCAAGCAAAGAAAAAACTGAATCTCATTGTACCACCAGATTCGGGTAGGGAAAAATGTTTTTTAAAAAATAAAAACTCTTTATTGATTGTGTTGAAATTCAATAGAATTGGTATTTCACAAAATGACAGTCGGGAAAATCTACGCCGGATATTTGATTGTGGAAAACTGGCGCGCATATAAAAACAGCCAGGAACAAGGCCCGAGATCGGTAAGTCTTTCAACATATTCCATTGAAAGTTTTCAAACCTCTTACTAATGATGTTTTAAAAACCAAAAATCAATCAATATTTTAAAAGAATTTTACATTTTAAAAATTTTGAATCGCAATCAATCGGACTAGAAAAATATTTATTATTGAATTATTTTTCATTGATTAATTAATTTCTCAAATCAATAATTAAAACATCATTGTTTTTTTTTATTTTTCATGATTTTTTTGTTTTTATAAATAATATTGATTGATATTTAATTTTGTAATTTGAAATTATTGTCTAGTCTCCAGCTGTATCAATTAAATCCGTGACTAAACCGGTTGTAAAAGAAGAGGTATTTATGAACATAGTAGTATTTTCTCTCTCTTTAAATGATTAATGTGGTTATGGGATTATTTATAAATTATTTTATATCTTGTTGTTTAAATTATAAAGGTTTTCATAATCATTAAATTAATATTTCATTTCACCTTTTGCATTATGATTGTTTTTATAGACAGTTATAGTTTTATAATTTACTCGAAAATATTTAGCGGTGTGAGTTAATTTGATTTTGTTTGTTTGAACGGATTTTATGAATTTTTTTCAAAGGTTTGGTCAAATTTCAAGTATTTAAAATAAAATTTTTTACACAAATAAATTTCACTTGCACCAACAATAATTCTAGATTTTAGTTTCTTCCTAATTATAAATTAATTATATTAATATTTAAATTATTACTATTATTATTATTATTATTATATTATTATTATTATTATTATTATTATTATTATTATTGATAAATATTTTTGGATTTTTTCTTGACATATAAAAAATATAAATTCTACCAACGTTTTTCTGCTGACTAAAAAAACTTTAATTATATTTGATAGACAAATATTGAATTAAATGTATAATTAAAAAATTTATGTTTATATTTCCTAGTGATCAAAATATAGTTTTTGTGATAATATAAAGATTTATCACCATCAATATTTCTTTTTTATTTTAATAATACAGTGGTACCTCGGTTTACGAACGTCTCTGTTTAAGAAACAATTCGGTTCTTATCCCTTCATGCTACCATCAAAATCTTATTCAAAGCGCAGTAAAATATCAATTGAAAAAAAGAAAGAAATTGTGAAGAAACATGAGATGGGCATTTGTACAACCAATATTTTAAGAGATTTTAATTTACCGAAATCAAGGGTCAGCACAATTTTAAAAAAACAAAGATTTAATTAAAGTAGCCGATGTTGCAAAGGGGGTGAATGTCTTGACAAAACAAAGACCACAAATAATAGAGGAGGTAGAGAAATTATTATTAATTTGGATAAATCAAAAACAGCTTTGTGGTGATATTATTAGTGAATTGATAATAAGTAAAAAAAGCTAACTAAATATACAAAGATTTATTTAAGCAGATCTCCGAAATCAATGACATTGATAATGGACTTTTTAAGGCTAGTAAGGGATGGTTCGAAAAGTTTCGTAAAAAAAGTGGTATTCATGTGTGGTTAGACATGGAGAAGCTTCGAGTTTAGATCTCCAAGCAGCCGAAATATTTAAAAAGAATTTATAGAGTTTATTGCAAATGAGGGTTATGTTTCACAACAAGTTTTTAATTGTGATGGGACTGGACATTTTTGGTAGCGAATGCCCAACAGAAACTTTATTACACAGGAAGAAAAATGAATCCCTGGCATAAGATGATGAAAGAAAGGCTAACTCTTTTACTATGTAGCATTGCAAGCGGAGATTTTAAATTGAAGCCAAAGCTAGTATACCATTCAGAAAATTCACGAGTTTTTAAAAAGGAAAACGTGATTAAGTCTAAATTGCCTGTAGTTTGGAAATCAAACACTAAAGCTTGGATGACAAAGCTTTTTTTATGGATTGGTTGTGTGATATATTTGCACCTGGTGTGACAAAATATTTGCCGGAAAATAAATCACCAATTAAGTGCCTTCTTATTATGGATAATGCACATTCACATCCTTGTAATATTGAAGTTGATTTGATTGATGAACTTAACTTCATAAAAGTCATGTATCTCCTGCCTAATACAACCCCTTTGATTCAGCCTATGGATCAAGAAGTGATTCCAAATCTTAAAAAATTGTACATGAAAGAATTATTTTCAAAATGTTTTGAAATTATCAATGATACTGACCTAACTTTAAGGGAATTTTGGAAGGAGCATTTTAATATCCTTCATTGCATAAATTTTGTTGATAAAGCATGAATTGATGATACTTTTTGTACCTTGAACAAGGAGTGGAAAAATCTTTGGTCGGATTGTTTGATAGGAATATGTGTTGGCCCTTATGAAGTCATGTCCGAAGTTGATGCAGTAAAAGATATCGTGTCATTGGCCAAAACCATAGGTTTAGAAGTAAACAATGTTGATGTAGAGGAGATAGTATTAGACTCAGACAAAAATTATACCAGAGAAGACCTTCAAATGCTTTTGTGTGAGAAGCAGGATGTTTTTAAAAAGGATATGTTATTTGAGGCTGAACGAGAAGAATATATCACAAGTGCTACCATTAAAGACATCTACAATAAGCGGACCGAAGTACTTAAATTCGTTGAAAAGTATCATCCAAACAAATTTGATGTAAACCGAGAAATTAATATTATGAATGATAATGCAATATCATATTTTCAAGCAGAAAAATACAGACTACTCTCGATACATTTTTGACGAAAATCTCAGAAGAAAAATAAACTAAGAATCAAAGTAAAACCACTGATTAAATTAATGTTGAAGAAAAGTACCCTTTCCATCAGTAAATTGTTTTAACCTAAATAAAACTGTTTCTTTTTAAAAATTATGATTTATAAAAATATATACCATTACGATATTTTTTACACACTAAATTAAAAATAATTTATAGCAAAACCTCGGTTTACGAACAAAAAATTATATATTGGAACGAATTAATTGCATTTCCATACAATTTATATTGTAATTGATGCTCCGGTTAACGAACATTTCGGTTTAGGAACACAATCTTGGAACGGATTAAGTTCCTAAACCGAGGTACCATTGTTAATACAAAAGTTTTATTTTAATTACTTTTTCAATTTTATAAATTATTTTCCATCTCGATTAAATATAAGAAAAATAAAAATAATTTTTGTTACTGATGATAAATCTCATTTTGCATTTTATGATGTCATAATTTACTTATTTTATTTGTTTTTTTTCATTAGGTCTAAAACGCTTTTTTTCTATGTCAACTCTATATATATAATTCAAACGTTATCGGCAATAATTTTAATTTTTTATTTCCATTTAAAATCTTTAAGGAATTGTATTCTTATAATCATTATGGTGGCAGTCAACGTGTTAACCCTTATCCGTCTCTTTGGTATCTTTCGACCCAAAAGAAAGGTTACAAACGTGTGATCCGTGACTTTAATTTAAGGGGTACTAGAAATCCTTTGATCTTAAATGAGTAAAATTAATTCTTAGTAGTAGATTTGCAATTATTTCTATTAAATCATTTTTATTATATTTATTTATATATTATTTATATTATATTATTTAAATTATATTATTTATATTATATTATTTATATTATTTATATATTATTGTAGTGTAAAATATTTATTATTACGTGAGTTCAAAAGATTTTAGAATATCGATTATTGTTTTAGAAATAGGAATTCAAAATGCAAAATATTAACAAGAAATGTAAAATGGTGCAATTTTTTTAAGGGAAGGGAATGTGTGGATCATGTTAAATTTGGCATATAATATAACTTAATTAAATAAATAATTCAAAACTTATTATTTAAGTTAAATTATTATTTAATTAATATTTTATGTAAATTATAGTTGTAATTAAATAACAATTTATATATAAATATAATTATGTACTTTAAAATAATAGAATGTTTGTAGAATGAAGTGTTTCTTGAGTTCTTGCTTAATATATTATTGACGTAAAATAACCCGATTGTTTAAATATTGTAATATAAATAAAGTTTGAAATTATAAAAGCATTTAAATGAATACCATAAATATTTGGGCCAAACAGTCTAAAAAAGATAATTATTTAAATGATGAAAAATTAAAATTGTCATTTTAATAAAATAAGTGTCAAATAGTTGGTCCTAGTTTTATCGTATTTTATTGATTTGATTAAATTTTATATAGTACTTATTATTATCAATAGTTCTTTTACTTTTTCTGTGTGTTTTGTGAATTTATGTTTAATATTGTCAATAATTTCCGCAATTTTATCGAAATTTATGTATTATACAAAATGCTATCCCCGTGATATAATTAAATAATTTCATCAAAACTTTACTAGGTTTATACATGTTTCATGGATTATTTATACCTAATTCGATTTTGACATTTGTTTTAATGTTTAATTAAAAGTCATTTGCTTTTTATGAAATATGTTATATTTACAATTGAATGTGTACACCAAGCCATGCTGAGACAAATCACCTATAATATAAATTTATAACATAAACACACCAATTCACCTTGAGGTTGTTTGTAAAATAGTCAATGAGACAAACCCTACACTATAGAAATCAAAAAGTGATAGAGAAATAAAATTATGCACGTTAACACAACCCATAATAAAACATGCATGTAAACTTTTAACATGTAGCCATCAGAAGTTGAAAAAAACCCTATAATAAATTAACTTATAGACATTTTTGAGATATTTTTAGAAAGAAAAATGGTGGAAAAAATTTTTAATTTAAATTTTGAGGATTTTGCTAAGAAATTTCGAGTAAATGAGGATGTATCTTCATATGATTTACCCTTAAAACTAAAATTAATTTAATTTTTCAGACATTTCTGTAGGAAAAAAACAAAACCTGAAATCCGAAAAAAGCATAAATTGTAAATTATATTAGTAAATTTTAAAAAATAATCATAAACATAATTATTTTGAGTACATATTCGAAGATTTTTTTAAAAGATGTATAAAAAATATAATTATTTAAGGCAATTAATAATTTTTACAACTTCAAAAATAATTTGACTCACTTTTTTTTGAATAATTTCCGAAAAATTAGTTATCATATAATAAATCATTTTTGAATATTCATAATCATTATTAATAATAATATACATAAGCTTGAAGATCAAAAGTTATAATTATAAGTTTGAATAATGATTTAATTACCTTATAAAATTATAATTCAACTCTTAAAACTTTATAACTTTAAGCTTATAACTTTAAAAAATAACTTACTTTGCAGCCATTTCAGAAATCGCTGAAATCCATTAAATTTTCACAAAAAAAAAATTCCAATAAGTTGATTTATGTTTTAACTTGCATTATAGCGGAATTTATCTGAACTTCGCTTGGTGTATATGTGATGTAAGGTGCGATAGTAGCAGCAAGTTGAAATAGAAAAATAATGAATGTTTATAAAATAATTTTGTTGTACAATGTCAAAAATGTTTAACCATACTGGGTCTGTAAGAGGATTTTGAATCACCAACTAAAGTTCTGCAGAAGTCATCAAGTAATGTTAAGGGGTAGGCTTTCATTTGTAACGAGTTTTCATCTCACTGATTTCTTCATGAAATCGTTCACCATGTTGATCAGATGCATTACGGATACTTTCAGGTAAAACATTATGGTGAGAGTTCATAAAATGAAGTTTGAGTCTGGATTTTTATAGTTTTTCATCGTTTTTTGGATCACGGATTTTGCTGATTTTTTATCTGGTATCTGAATGTCATCAAAATTCTATTTTCATTACATCATAATCTTTGTCAAGTACTTTCACAAACTGTTTAATGAAGCCTAATTTCATATAAAATTGTAACAATATAATCTTGTTATGTAAAACAATCGGAAGATTAGTTTCATTCTTTAGTCCAACTGCGAATTAGTCATTTCTACTTTTGTATAAAAATAAATAGCATACAGCTTTCGAAAATGTTCATTAATTGTATGTTACTTTTGTTAAGCAGTATACTCGCTACATATATAACAAAAGTTGTTTCTCCTATTTTTACAGTAGACAACGAGAGAAAGCTTCCATTTTTTTCTGACAACCCGCAACAAACAAGGTACACAGCCATATTATTCACTTAAATGAAATTTAAATTAAATTCAAATTCGAATTTCATTTAATCACCAGTTATTTCAGTGTTAAGATTTTCAAATAAATATAATTACTGGATAGGGAAGGAAGGGGAGTAGTGAAAAAACTAAAAACCTACAATTCACAATTTAAATAAAAACCATATAAAAAGCAGTTGTGGATTGCTGAATTGGTTAATTAATGAAAAAATTAATAAATTAAAGTTTTACAATAACTTTTAATTTTCACTAACATAACGTCCTTATTCAAGTGCTTTCTGATGCATATTTATCCAGCTTAACCAAGTACTTCTTTAATATTAAAAACTCATTTTAAGTAAATAATTTTAAATTCTTGTCTGACAGTTGTCATAAGAGTAATAAATTTGAGGAAATCATAGAGTTTCAAAATGGTGTTTTATTAAAGTGCTTTATTTTTAATTAATTATGCTTCAAATAGACATAACGTTTAAGTTCGTGGAATAATTAAAGATTTGTTTAAGGAGTCACATTTTTTATATAAATTAATTAAATCTTTATTAAAATAATAATAATAATAATAATAATAATAATAATAATAATAATAATAATAATAATAATAATAATAATAATAATAATAATAATAATAATAATAATAATAATAATAACAATAATAATAATAATAATAATAATAATAATAATAATAATAATAATAATAATAATAATAATAATAATAATAATAATAATAAAGACGGAGAAATTTCTTTATTTTCATGCTTCCTGTCATTTTGAATGGTTAACATCATCAGAAGTAACCCGCCAGTCAATGCATTCTGCCTATTTATACTCACTCGATTTTCTCCGATTTTTTTAAACAACTTGTTAACATTTTATTTTACAGAATTTTAATATATTTTTTGATAAAATAAAATAAATTTCAATCTGACAATTTTAAGTTTGTTAAATTTAAAACCATTGAGATATACATATATATATATATATATATACAGGCCCGGATCGTGGTTTTTTTTGTGTTCGCGAGGAATGTTTGGCGCCTTTGATTTTTTTTTCAATAAGTTACTAAAAAGCTATATTATAAACAAAAACCGGCAACTATTTTCTATGGTTTTATATTATTATCGTTTAAAAGTAAAGAGAAGCCATTGCCAATATTTTTTTATGTCAGTTTATTCGTTTTGTAGGCTATAAGCTATAATATTTTGATTATAATTTTAAAGCAAATCAAATTCATTTATGACAAAAATAAATTGCTCTTTCAGCCTATTCTCTCTATTTTGTTTGTTCTGACAACCAGACAATTTCCGTTTCCGATCCATGTCACTGCAAATAATTTTTAATAATTAAATTCTATTTTTTTCCTATTATTATTCAAAATCACTTACCTATAAAATGCAAATTTCCTTCCAAAATTTGAAAATGAAAATTAACTGCCAATATTTTTATGTGGCGCTGAGAGAACAAAACTCAAACAAAGAACATATACCAAGAATTACTATTACAAGAATCCATTCGTAAAAAATATTTACATTCGTAAAAGTTTTTTCTTATTTATTCCTCGAATAAATTGGTACATGCTGTGAAATTAATATTTTGTAGGACTCAGTTTTTCATAAAAATAAATTCAAATTTAATTTCTTATATGAGATTTTATCTCATCTTGAATTATGCTCTTTGGTACAAAGCACTTAAGTTAAAATATTTTACTAAATTAGAATGGTTCAAATAACTTAAAAACCAAAGAACCGAAAGAAAATTTCAATGCCTGAAAATAGGAATAAATACAAAAAAAATCGTTGCAAATTAATTGTCTTGGAGGCGCTTTTTCATTTGAAAAATAAAAAAAACTTGTGTTTAAAAACTTTAAAAAATTTTATTTGTCAATACTTTTTGTTAAAATTAAAATTTCATATTGTCTTGTAGGCGCCTTTTACTTTTTTGTGGCTGTGTGCATTGCACAATTCGAACACGCTACGAGCCGGGCCTATATATATATATATATATATATATATATATATATGTGTGTGTGTGTATATAGTGTGTGTGTATTATATTGTTCAGCAATTTTTGTTTTGCGTCTATATTTTATTTATTATTCATTCCAATCTCTTCTCAGAAAAACAAAGAAATCAAAGAATATATTTTAATCTCACCAAAAATATTAAAAAGTATTAAAATCAGTATTATTTTTAGATTTTAAAATCAAAGAATGTTTTTAAACCTGATTTAAATATAACTTTTTAAAGTATTAAGTGTAAAAAATAGAGAATTTAAAATTAAAATGCCGTTGAATTTAAAAAATGTAATTTATGAATTTTCTGAGCATGATGTGATTATTGAGTGTGAACACCGAATGAATTTTACTCATCATTCCCATAACTCCCATTTTGTTAAATTTTGTTTGTTTATTATGAAACATTTTGTTGGTTATTAAAAATTCCTTAAAAGCTATTTTCAAAACTTTCTAGAATTAATTTTTTTTTATAAAAAAATTGATTTTTGTGCAATAATAATTCGTTGGCATTATTTTCTTGATCGTTTTAGAATATTGTCACTGTAAAATGTTAATTTTTACTCATTGAAATAATTATCTGCACGTTCAATTTTATCACTTCATTTAAAAGATTTTTGAATTTAGCATTCAAAACATTTTCTCAATTTCGCATGTGTACTTGATTTTAATTATCCTTTTCTTTTCACTAGACTTTTTAGAGTTTCAAGTTACTATATATTTATTCATATTTTCTTACTCATTTCTAGAAATCGGCGAATCTACTAGCGAAATTCTTTGTGGCGTTTAAAAGTAATACAAACAAATCGAATATTTCTTTGGATTCGCATCATGAGCGAGACGAGGAACGATTTAGGTGAGATAGTTTAATTATTATGAATAAAAATAATTATAAAAAAATTTTATATTTTTATCAGATTTAAAATATGTAAATTATTATTACAAGTTTTTTGCAGTTTGGTTCAAAAAGCTCGGAAATTTTTTTATTTATATTCTAAAATTTTATTGATTTTAATATTAGTTTTTAAACAAATTAGTATAAATATAAGTATATGGTTTTAAAAAAAAATTCATTTTAAAAGTTTAGGGAATTTATGAATCTCATTATCAGTTGTAATGCGTTGTGACATGTCTAACAATAAAACTATATCGTTCTCTTTTGGTTGAAATAATTAGTTTTTGATTTGATTTTCTCAACTTTATAATATTAATTTGTTTTAATACAATATTCCAAATAAAAATTCTACATATGTTTTATGTAATTTTTCGGCAACAATAAGATATAAATATTATTTATTTTAATACTCCTAGTGTAAATATTCAATCATATTCTTCATTAATTAATTTGTGATGATATTATTGAAGAAATAATCTTTTTAACTGTCGTAAACCGAAACGGCAATATATATTCACACGAAAGGGTCCATTTTTGTTAACCTTCGAGTGGGCGCATAGCCATACTATTTACGGCGAACTTATTAATAAAATGCGCTTCCGCTCAAAGGTTAAGCTCAAATACATTTTTTTTAATTATTAATAATTACCAAACTATATGTTATCATAAAATAGTGAATATTTGTTGCAAACTGTATGACATAAAGTTTACGGCACGCGCCGCTCAAAGATTAATTAATTAAAATTTTGTAAATAGCTAAACATTTTTATTAAAGAATTATTTTTTTATTTTTTGTTTCTTCATCGAGAAAATTTCGTAACTGATTAAAAATACAATGATATAGTTTTTGTAATTATTTTCCTAAGGTAAAGTTGGATAACAACTGATATTTGATTTCTTGTAATAAATTTTTTAATATTTTTAAAAAAATATTTCAATTGAATATTTAAACAAATAATTTTAATTTATGAAAAGCAAATAACAAATTAAAAATAAAACAACCTAAAAATTGCGAAATTAGGTAAACCACAATGGTCATTACCAGTGAGTGACTATTTACAAATATTTTTAGATACAAATTGTTAAGTACAAAAGATAAAGTCTTATACAACAATTGTTTATTATATATAAATATCAAACATCTGTCGAATAACAAAAACTGTATGAAATTATCGAAATGAATATGAAAAAAATAAACCATAATAAAGGTTTTTTTAATTAATTCATTTTAATAGCATTACTCAATAATAGGTAGATAATTAAAAGCAAAATTTTTAAGATATATTTAGAAAAAAAAATAAAATGTTTTGTTTGAATGGGTTTGTAAGATTTACAAATTGAATAAAAACAATAAATAATATTATAAAGAATTTTTTGTTTTTCATCTCTGAGTTCTTTATATTTATAAAATACAATGTCTTTTATAAATAAATATTATAATAATTTATTAATTTAAAATATTTCTGTTCTTACTTAAAATAGTAAAACAAACTGATTATTAAGTTAGTATAAAAATATTTAATAATAATTTTTTTTTTAATAATAATTTGAAGTTAAAATTCAATTTGTTATATCAAATTTTTAATAATTATTTACACAAAATATTAAAATTTCGATTTTTAATTATTTTAATTTTATATAATTATAAAAACGAGGATTGAAAGTAAAAAAATAATTTTAGTATTGATCATACATATGGAGAAGATTATGATGCAAATCGACGCTATAGTTATTTGCGGCGCGGAAGCAAACCTCGCGGTAGCAAGGAAATCTATTCAGACCTTACACCAACTCAAGTACTAGCTAAAATTAAATTACAATTTTATCTAGCTAAATTCTGACTTCAGGACTATTCATATGGATTAAGACCAGAACATGCAACTATTCCTGGAATGCCAGCTCCTCGGAAATTTGGAAATAGACCAAGAAGCCCCATGTATTCATTGTCCGAACTTGAAACGAAAGATAGAGCAAATACTCCTCAAAGCCTTAACTCAACAATTTCGCCAACAAGTGGAGATAGAGAAAGTGATAAATTTCACAGGCGTTCTCCAGCAGTATCTCCATCTAACCCACAATATCCTTTTAATTTTGCCACAGCAGTTAACACAATTGTTCATAAGGCTAATCAGATTGTTGAACAAGACCGTAGAGATCGATTTTATGGTAATTAATCTTATTTTTTAATAAATAATAATGAATTTAATAATAATAATTACAATGGTCAACACTTACTTTTTTATATAATTGAGAGAATTCAACGCAAAATTATTTTAATGCTAAGTCATATACTACTTATAAATCACATGGAAATTTTGTAAATAATTTTAAAGTAAATACGCTGTATTCAAAAAAATAAAGATGGGTTGAATTATTCAATGTAAAAGCTGTGTTTATGATTTACTTTAATTCATGTAATTAGAATGTTTGTGGTGGACATACTCCATCATCAGTCCGCCAGTTAGCGTCTGTAATATCTGTATTATATTTTTATGTGCATTTTATATTTTGGTGAACCTCTCCCCTAGTTTCTCGCTTTAATTCCCAACATTGTGAGGAACCCTGTGTAAGTCACTATTGAGAAAGCGTAGTCTGATGCTTTTATCAGAATCTAAACTATTAAAACATTTTGAGCATACTGCAAAAAACAAGTTTGTGAAATTAGTATTGTTTATTAATTTATTAATTTGAGGACCATTAAAAATACTTTCTTTTAATTTTATATATGAATGATCTTCAAATACATCTTTGTCCAATTGTTTCATTAGTCTCAATATGATTTGAAGTACGATTATTATTATTATTATTATTATTATTATTATTATTATTATTATTATTATTATTATTATTATTATTATTATTATTATTATTATTATTATCATTATTATTATTATTATTATTATTATTATTATTATTATTATTATTATTAGTATTATTATTATTATTATTATTATTATCATTATTATTATTATTATTATTATTATTATTATTATTATTATTATTATTATTATTATTATTATTATTATTATTATTATTATTATTATTTTGTGTATCTAGTTCAATAGTTTTGTAAGCATATTGAATACATGAAAATTTTGATTATGTAAAGTTTTCATTGTAAATTATTTATATTTTACAAAAAGTGATTATTATTTGTAACTAATTACATAAAAAACTATGCGATTTTTAAATCACACAGATTCGTGGATATTGTGTTATTTTTCCCAATCATTCTATGAGTGCAACTGTATAATTAATAGCGCAATATCACTTGTTATTTTAAAAATAGAGCTAGATAAAAACAAAATTGAAAGATAATTTTTGAAAGATTATCTTCAATTATCATTAAAGAGGTTTTAATTTTTAAATTATATTTTAATAAATATTCCGGCATGTCTCGGAATTAAATTATATATTATCATAGAATATATTTTAGAAATCTTGAATTTTCATTTTTAAAAATATATTTTAAAAATGTGAAATTGCCTTGATATAACATTTATTTTACATTAATTAGTTATTTAATGCTAACAAAAATTGGATTACTTTTTTAACAGTTTTTTTAACTATTTTAATTTAATATAATTTTTCTTATGTAGAGGAAAACTAAATCATTGCACTCATATATTCTATGAAAATTAGAACTGCGTTTAAAATAAAAAATTCAATATTTATTTCAAATTAGCACATATTAGTCAATAAAAGAAAGTGTGCCATGAGATTTTGCAAGTGTGGTGCAAGGTTTTAAAACTAAAAACATTTAACTATAAGAATATTTATGTTGAATATTTTTATTTAATTATTCCTTAACTTTATTTGGTGATTTTTAACAAAAGTGAATATATTTGTAACTTAATGAAATAAAATCTTTTTGGGTTTTAATAAATAACACTAATGGGTATCTCTGACTCCTAGTACTCTTTGAAATCAATCAACACAAATAATACCTCCAATCTATATTTATATTATTTGTTACAAAATCCAGATTAAAAACACACGCCAATTATTATAAAATGAAACGTTCGTCCTGACTATCTGATGAGCCGAGGTGCGGCTGTCTTGGCAATGCGCACTTTATGACAATAATGACAAGTTATCTTATTTCAACTAATTTCCATATTTCCTTAAACCTATTATCGTTTTATTTGTCTGTCTTTGTTTAAGGAAAATTGCCAGCTTTTTTAAGTTTTGACTCATTATATAGAGTAAAAAATCATTTTGATAAAGTACTATTGAACCAATTTACACCCCTTTGACAGCGTTTGCTTTGCACTTCCTTTAATGTTATCATACAAAGGAAAATAAATAATTACCGTACTTGTGATTTCACTCTAAAAATCCTTCTTTTAGTTGTTGACATTAAACATGTTGTCCTGATAATGATTTTTCGAATTACCTTATGTCTGCTTTTCTTGTTGTTTACCGAACTCGAGTTTTTCTTAATTAATTGATTAATTAATTATTGAATTCCTGGTTTTTACAGATTCCTTTGCTCTTCAATCCTTTCTAAACGTACTCTGATGACTTCATTATTACCATGATCTTCATCATGGCTTAATATAATTGTTAGTTGATTTTCTACCATTTCGCATTTTACCTCGTTCATTAATATTTATGACTTTTTTCTACTTCCAAGATTTAAAATAATTTTAAATTTACAGCTTCAATTAGTTTAAGTGTGTAAATATATCATATAATATCGAGTATACGGTAAATTCATCTAGATATGGCATTGGTTGCAAGGATTTATTGGTTATCAAAACAAATAAAAGCAGCTGGAAAAAGTTATATTAATGTTAACCTTGTGAAGCAACATGAAGCTCATGCGTCATGAAAGCCATTGTATTCATGTATCTTATAAGGACTAATAAGCATTTATGAATGTTTTACTGAATGTTGTGTACCTACGTCCAGACTGTATAATATTTACCCCATTTTGGCGACTTAACTACGGTAAATGTAAATATTTTTCTTATAATAATAAAACTGTTTAATGCAAAAAAATTCGAAAATGTAATTCAGTGGCGTTGAAATTACTACAAATATTTTACTGCAATGAAATATTAAGATGATATCACTTATGAAAAATATATACTTGTAATTTATTTTTGTTTAAATTAATAATATTCACCAATTATATGGATTTGTAGATTTATTTTTGTGCTTTAAATATTTATTTAAAACATATTAAAATAAATTATATAATACTTCAGAAGTCGAATCCGAAGATGATGGAATTGAAAGTTAGTCGTTAATTAAACACATTTAGATAGTTATTTTTCTTTCCATTGTGTTTTTGAAATATACCAAACTCACGAATCATTCTGAAATTATCCTTTCATTTTTAAAATATTGATTAACATAAGTAATTAAAAATTATTAGTTTTTAATTAAAAATTATTAATTATTTAATAAATTTAAAATAATTATTAATTGATTATTAAATTTGAGAATGTGTTTTAGGAAATAAAAATTTATAAATTCAGACTAGAATTAGAAAACATTTTTAAAATTGTTTTAATTGTTTATTGTTCCGAAAAATCTCAGTAAGTAGTTTATTTTTAACAGTCAACATCTGACATATTTCACTAATTTCCTCGCGAAAATAAAACTTATTTTTTAGTGAATTTTTCTGATTTTCTTCAATATATTTTAACAAATAAAATTTTGCTTATTTTAAATGAAAATTAACAACCTGGTGGAAAATAAATCCTAGAGTCTTTTAATAACGGGCTATTTTTTCTAAGTTTAATAAAAAATGCCTGGAAAATATTTAAAATTCATGAAAATTGAACTTTTGTGAAATTGTGTTAGCATTATTTAGGTTTTTCTTTTATTTTCATTTTAGTCTACAGATCAATATTTTGTTTAAAATTTAATAAGAATTTTTGGTACAGACTTCAAATATTTTTAAAAAAAGACTGTTGAAAATTCGTGTTAAATTGTTAACTTATTTATTGAATTTTAGTCTGAAAATAAATGAGAATAAAGGAAATTGTAAATGAAAATAAATATTAAATTTATCAGTAATATATGCTGGTTTTCGGTATAATAGGTAATTTAAAAATTTTAGTGATTGTTTTATTAAAAGTTTTAAAAAAGTTACATACATCAACTGATGAATAAATACAATATACGTGTCAAACCATAAAATGTTTAAATTTATTTTTAAAATAAACAAACAAATTTTTTATTCTTACTAAAAGGTAAAATAAGAAGTTTAGGATAAGTTTAGGATAAGGTTGCTAGATTAGTTATTAGGAGAAACTTTGTTATAAAAGAATGTTTCTGCTTCTTCACTCTTGATTTTATTTAGGATTTAAAAATCTCATTTGATTTCAATAAAATTTTTTTAATCACGCCTTTTATAAATTTTCTTTCAACGCTCAATTCAAATATTTCTTACAAAAGGATTTAAAAAGCTAAAAAAATGAATGAAATTTTAAAAGATAACATAAATAGATCAAAGATGAACAAAAAATGATTTTATATGGTATTCCTCTTCATGTAAGCTACATCCATAACAATCTGTTCTAGGAATTCCGAGCAAATTCTAAGGATAAGTATTTCCTTTGTTCTTGTCTGATTGATCTTCCTCGTAGAGCAGATATCACAACACCGTAGAAAAAGCTTAATTGTCTCGTGCATTTTTGGTCAGTACAATATCTTTTCTATAAAATGTAATAATTTTTTTTAGATTTAATGTGGCATATTTCTTGGTGCAGGGTAGTTATTAATAAGCTTGTAAAGGTTTGTGTGGACCAAAATTAAGATATTGTTGTTATTTTCAACTTTTACTAATCTTCCATCAAATCCGGTATATTTTACGTTGAATGTAAAACACTTACTTTTTTTTGTACATATCCATTTTCCAACCTCGCTCCATAGTCTTTGTTCTTTGGATATTGTATGTATATATTATCTATGATTTTACTTCTTTAACTTATGGTTGCAAATCATACCTTTCAATCATGAAAGCCTATCTGCATTCGTGTAATCTTTTCTTTTTCGCTATTTAATTTCAAAACCATATTCTACCAGATCAGCTTCACAGGTTTGAAACAGTGGATTGATTGGAAATTGTGTACTGTTCATAAACAGTAAGTCTTTGTGATCGGTATAAATTATGAAATTTTTCCCGTAAAGATATTCACTAAAATGCGTAACATATTCATGTACAGCCATTTATTCTTTCCTGGTTACACAGTAGCCCTTTTCATGCGATGTCATGTCTTGAACTATAATCTATAAGAAATTCTTCTCCGTATTCCAATAGTTTCACAGCTATCATCTGTGTCTAAGTGTTTTACCATCTTTTGGATAGTCAAGAATATGTGCCTTAGACAACCTTTGGTTTAGTTCTTGGAAGCTTTCATTGCATTTTTAGTCCAAATTGTAAATTTGTCACATCCAAACGTTATTGTATATAATCAATTTTGGCATAGCTTTTAATAAGTATTCTGTAGTAGTTTGTTAATCCGAGAAACTATCATAACCGTTTCGAACATTTTGGTGCTTCTACTTTCTTGATTTCTTCAACTTTCTTTCTTTTTTATTTAAATACAATTCCCGTTAACTGTTTACACAAGTAATTACAATTTTTCTTATTGAATCCACATTTTCTGAATTTATCTTCAAACATGACATTTGAATTCTTCTATTTATTTCTCCTAGTAGCTCATCGTAATTTTTTTTATATTCCCAATATATCATCTAAATTAACTAATACTCATTTGAATAGAATTTCTTCTAATTCTGTTTACATTAGTCACTTAAAGGTCTCAGGGGCTGTTGATTATCTAACGGTAGCCTATTGAAGCAGAATAATCCTTCTCTTGTAAATGCAGTCATTTCTTGAATATAATTGAAGCCAGTGTTACTTGGTAATACGCCCAACCTAATTTAATAAATAAAACTATTAAAAAATTGATATTAGGCATAGGAAAAGACTCGTTTTCTATTATAACGTTCAATCCACGGTAGTCTTCACGCATTCGGATAGATTCATCACTAACTGGATATTCGAAGGGCTCTTACAACAACGAATTACATTTGCTTTTATTAATTATATTTTCAGGTCTTCGATTTTTTTATCCATATGTATTGGTTGACTCCTTGGATGTTGCATTATTATACCTCTGACATCCGCATCTCGTGCCGTACTAAATTAGTAAATCCCAGATCAAATTTAGCACCAGGGAAATTCAGCCGTACTACCTGATCATTCCTTGTTTTTCTCACCTGTCAACGCCATCAGTGCATTTTTCATTCTTTCTTAGTCAGTGTAAATTTAGTTTATAAATGAAGTTTCAATATTATTAATCTTCATCAACTTTATTCCAGACTTTAAAAACATTTTAAAATTTCTAGGATTTAATTTTAATAAATTTAATTTTTTTTATTTTCATTTATTTTTAAATATTATATTTATTGTAATAAAATTATTTTTTTAAAATATTTTACTAAATTTTATTAAAATACAGTTTGCTTTTTAAAATTTTTTTGATTTCTTAAATAGTTGAAAACTCAATTTTCGGTTAGGAAAAAATCAGTTAACAGGATTCCCAGGTCTGCATAAGGTCAAATGCCACCGAGTAAAATTCTGGTTTGATATCTGATAAAATTTTCTGAAATCTGAGAAACACAAATAGATAACAAAAATAAAATTTCGTCTACTATAAAATATTTACTTATTTGTAAAAAAAGTATTCATTTTAGACTTTTTATAAATAAAGTCTTAAATTTTATTTTGTTGAGTGTTTCACTTAGTTTTACCTTTAATGGATAATATAAT
Source organism: Schmidtea mediterranea (assembly GCA_022537955.1). NCBI lineage: Eukaryota > Metazoa > Platyhelminthes > Tricladida > Dugesiidae > Schmidtea > Schmidtea mediterranea. The sequence continues at coordinate 299,333,858 of CM039679.1, read as the reverse complement.
GTAAAATTAAAAAACAGAAAGTTTATGTTAGTTATAAGACTTTTAATGCGACTTATTACAGTGGTCTCCCTAGTTGAATTAGCAAGTCTTGATTCCGGAGTATGAGGAAAATGAGGTTAACTCGTTAAAATACAGAGAGAAATTGCTAGAAATTGAGAAATATTTCCCCTATCTTTTGAAACTAGTTTTAGCTTATAGAGCTCAGTATCAATGCATATATTAAAAGAATTATTTATATTAAATTTTATACAAGAAGATACGCACTCAAAGATGTTTAGAAAACATTTCTTGATAAAACTAAAACTTTTTACCTTTCAAAAATAAAATAAATATATTTTAAATCTTTCGATTTTGATCTGATATTTACGATTTATCAATCTTCATTCTAGCAGACTATTTATCAATATGTTGTTTTCTATTAAAAGTAGAGAAATATGCATTCATTTCTAGACTGAAAGAATGAAGATAGATGAAATTCAAAAATATAATCAATTAGATATTTATCAATGAGATAAAGAATTTTTTATTATTTGAATGTGAATCAGTAATGAATCATTACTATTGATATCGATATTTACTGATTTCATTACTGATTCATAGTCAAACGATAAAAATATTTCTAATGTCATTAAACAATGAAAATAAATCAGAAGTGAAAACCAAAAGAAGTTCCTTTAATCAGATAATAATTTATATTCTAAGATTTTTAAAATAAAATTGATTTAAATAATCTTAAGTTTTAAGAGTTTTCAATTATGTGCCAAGAGGACCATATTTTATCCTTCGTCACCCGTCATCCTAGCGCGAGTCTCCATACCTCATTAGATTTATAGAGAAACCGACATAATTTTTTAATCTGGTATATTTATTTGAATAATTTAATAGTATAAAATAAAATAAAATTGAAACAAGTCCTTGAGACTCATATTCGTTATTCACGTAATTCTTTAATGATTTTTTATATCTTTGTCCTGTCTTGAAGCAATATACATTTTCATTTAAAAATATTGTCTCGCAATATGAAATGCAGTCTTTTTAACAAAATGTTTACAAATCTAAATTGTTTACAGTCTCATAACAGTTTTATGTGAAAGTAGCCAGTACGCAAAGTTCAGACGGGAACTCTGAATCCGATTAAAGATTTTGGTTTTTAAAATGAAAACGACAGAAAGGCTTTTTAGACAAATATTTTATTATTGTTTTTAATATTTTCTGTCATTGATATTGTTTTGGTAAATGTTTACAATTTCACTAAATTATTATAAAATTCAAAAAATCTAGCTTTTCAATAAGCGATTCTAATTTTTATTTTTTTTCCAAATATTTGGTTTAGTCATAAAATTACCGTTTTCTCTAGGCTAACTTTTATGAATTTATCTGGTAAATAAACAAAAATGATTTATTTAATAATAGGACTTTTTGGAAAATGTTGAAAGACAAATCAGGGTTTGCTAGGACATGGCTCACTGATTCCTAATGTTTTTATTTAAGATAGAACTCGTCAAAAGTTTTAAAAATGTTTTAATAACATGGGTGAAAGAATGTTTATTTAGAAAAAATAAAGAATAGGATCCGTACCAATCTACTCGAGAGTTAACATTCAACCTCCAATATCTTCAGACTATAGTACCAAGGAACTTACATTAAATTGAAAAGGTTAAGTCAAAGTCTAGTGAGTAGGCACAATTGCATGAAGAGGCATGTGTAAAGCTTTTTGGGAATTTCAATGATGAGTGTCTAAGGAAAGTCGGTCCAACTGAAGAAAAAGAGTTTTATTTCTAAAACAAAACACAAGAAAAACTAAGGAGTTTAAAAGCATAGTTAATTTAGTGGTTTTTTGAAATTAAAAAGGTATTTTTAACTCTAAAAAAATTTTAACTCTAAATTATGATATGAGCCACTCTATCAAAAGAAGAAAGTTTTTATTTAACGTTATCTAACTAGAGTCAATGTAAATTGAAGGATTCACAACAGAATTCATGTCCCATACTTACATAAAGCTAAATCTTATTGAGATATTACCTTGTCCGCCTTATAGTAGCGATTACTTCTTTTAGTCAGTTTTACATTTTATTCATTGTCGAAAATTTCCAAACAAATAAGATGTCAAAATGATAATATCAAATTTTTTTTTATATATTATATGATCGATAATATACACTCTATTTATACACTTTGCTTTGTTGTTGCACCTGAATATTATTGATTAATTTAAAAAGTTTTTTTTTAATTTACTCTTTAAAAAATATTTTAAAACTATATTTAGTTTAGTCGTTTTGTCAATTAGTTTAGTTGAATATATATATATATATATATATATATATATATATATATATATATAGATTTCATTAAATGATAATAATTAAAATATTTAATTAGGTAAACCAAATTACAAACATCAGTACTCCGACGACTCTGATAATAAATCAAGTGATACTTACAAACCTAGTGGAAAGGATCGTTCATATCATGTCAAATCTATGACAAGTTCTAAATATGAAGGATATATCAATTTAACACATTCTGGAAGAACTACGAGTCTAGAAGTAAAATCCCGTTCTCCTTCTCCTGTTGCAGAAAAGAAACAAAAATCAAATGCCTTTAAGGAATGGACTGATTTATCTACAAAGTATTATGGTTCTTCAAGACTTGAAGAAAGGTCTAGATCTCCTAGTCTTATTAATTTTTCTGTTTGTAGTCCAACAATTGAGAGGCGACCTAACAATTTTCATCGAGAACCTCTTGAAGAATCTCGAATAAAATATAATGAAGTATATCCACAGCAGAAACTGCCTCGAATTTTCCCTAGTCCAACTGTGCCAAAGGTCGTGGCCTCGGATATTAATGATATTAATTTCCCTAGGCTCAATAAATCCCCTACTCATTCTCCCACTTCATCAAAGTTTCACGCAATACCTCCACCATCTGCAGATCCCCCAGAAGATTTATTTTCGTCTAATCTTAATGATCAAGAATCACCTCCAAGAATGCAAACTTTCAGTTCTTATGTTCCTCCTATTTCTCCGATATTATATGATTTCGATGAAACAGACGATACAACATTTTTTGATTCAATACCATTAAATGAAATGGAATTTTATAATGATTTCTATAGAACCCCAATCAGAAATACTTCGCTTCAATCTTTTAGAGATTATTCTACTTATTCCAATAACTTTAGTCCATATTTTTTTTCTCCTCAACCTCCAATTCATGGAATAGGTCAAATATCTAATGATAATTCATTTCTGCTTGCCCAAAATGATGTGTGGGGAATGCCACAGCGATCGGAGTATTCTGGTTTTACTAAAACTGTTTCTTCACCAATTTCAATTTCTCCTCCTAGGACTACAGAACATTCTTTAGTGTTATCTAACACAGAAACATCGACTCCTGTTAACCCATCTGTTTCTGAAAATCTTCCATTGCTTTCAATAAGAAACAATGTCAGTCAAAATATCCGATATCCTCATGAAAGAGTGAGGCGAAATTTACAATTAGAAGAAGATGAAGAAGATGAAGAATGGTGCTGATAAAGTGTTTTCTATTTATTGAATCTGTTATTATTATTATTATTATTACTATTATTATTATTATTATTATTATTATTATTATTATTATTATTATTATTATTATTATTATTATTATTATTATTATTATTATTATTATTATTATTATTATTATCTCTAAATTCTACTCACAAGCTAAAGAATGTATTTGTAAATTATACTCAGATTTATCTTAGAATATTTGTGTGCTTTGAGAGAGAAAGCGAAAGATAAAAATAAATTTCCTTTGTATTTTACTAAATTTTCATAATGATTAATAAATCTGCGAAAAAGTATTTTGTTGAAAAATCTTGAATTAAATGATAATAAAATTAAATTTATAATAACTGAAATAAAACTTATTGTTAATCATCTACTATCAAATTAAAATAACATTTCCCTTTTTTGCGGAATTAAATGATTCGTTAAATGAAATTAATATTTGAAAAGGTAGCTCCGAAAAATTTGTGTAAAATTAAATTTATTATGCTATTGTCGAAAATTAGAAATTTTAAAAGTTATCGATTAAATTTTAAAGTTTATTAAAATATAACAAAATGTTAGTGTTAGACTTACATTGGGTTTGCTTACAGATTATAGGAGTTTAATTGTTTCAATATGGTAAACAAAAATAGTAATTTATAATTGCTATTTTGAGAATAGGAAATTAAATTATAAACGGCTACTAATAATAGTAAATATATATAATACTAACAAAATAAAGTACGGCTATATAGCTATGCCACTCTTCATTAAATATTACTTATTACATGTTGCTACTTATAAATGTTAGTAGTATATTTTTTATTCTTATTTTTAGATTTATTCCCCTAAATTTGAAGGCCGTTCCCAAAGGGTTTATAACCACCTGATTATATAATCACTATAGATGAATAAGATATTGTAATTATTCAATTCAGAAAATAGGAAAACTTAATTATGAAAAATATTATTTGATTTAAATTTTTTAAAAAAATTCTCAGTATAATAGCATTGAAAATGTTTCAATGGCTAAATAAAAAGGATAACAGTAGTTGTTATTTAATTTAACTTTGATTATATAATAAATTGCGAAATAATATAAATATCAGAAAACAAAATTTACTAAGTTGGAAAGTTGTTAGACAAAACAAATCAAACTCAAATTAGTTCAGCATCTCACGCGAACCAAAAACCTTCAAAGATTTTTGCAATTTCGTTAATTTACTTTTTTCAAATTATTATACTAACATTTTCATTTGCATCTATTAAATTCAAAAATGTTTTTTAACAATTATAGAATATTTAAACAAATATCAATATTGTACATATTTCCAATGACATATTTTTATTGATTCATATTCAATCAATAACAAAATTCCTTATGTCATTGAAAAATGAAAAGCTATCAAAGGTTAAAACTACAAAAACTTTTTTTATTGTAAATATTGATAATAAAACAAATATCGTCACTCTCCCTTCTTCAACAGCTGTGATACTCCTTCAGTCATTCTATTCTTCTTTATTTTTTCTATCTGGATATACTATTTCAACTTGGCGCTATGTTGGAAAACCAGTGATATTGACAGGTCCCTCGAACAAATTACCATTCTTTGATCTTTTTTGTGAGTCAACTTTTGCCAGAACTTCCTGACCTACCTTAAAATTCCGTTGACCCTTATTGTCAGCACCTCTTGGTCTCATGCTATCAGCAGCCATCATAAAATTACTCCAATTCTCCGATACTGGTCATTGATTCGTGTCTATGAATGCATTCTTCCTTCAAAATAGTGTTTTCATTGGTGAAAATTCTGTAGAATTATGAATTATTGAGTTTATTGAATATTCAATTTTTGGCATAATATTGTCCCAAAAACCTACAGTTTGTCCGTCATTCAAGAATATCACGATCATATCACGATTTGTTCGTATTGGTCCGTTCCGCCAAACAATTAGACTTATTATCGTATAGTGAAAGAAATATTATAAGTATCCAATAAGCTTCTGATCAGATTACCCTCGAAAACCTTTCCACAATCTAGTTGTGTAAGAGCACCTGATATATGGTATTCTTATCTCGCTTCTGAGTAGGTGTTAAACTAACCATTTTGAATTCATTATCACTCTGGGAATCAGATAATCTGATATCTTATTTGTTATAACTTTCCTTTTCATACACATCACAATTCTTGATAATATCCCGGATATTGATAACCATCTGTATCCAAAATAATTATCTGACATATAACCTGCTGTTTTCTTAACTTTAAGATGACAGAGTTTTTTGTGCATATGCTACACGACTTGTACCACTACATTTTACGGAACTATTATTTTTTGCTTAGAATTATTCACTTTTAATAACAGGTTATATTCTACAAATATTTGATCTATTCTCTTGAAAAGGGTGACTCCCAAATCAATTGAGGCACTTTGGGGGTTGATTTAAATACATATTTTCTTATTGTAGATAGTAAACTGTCTGTTTCCTGAAGCTCTTTAAATGATAACATATTAAGCCTGCTTGAAGTAATAACATTTTAAAATCTTACTCGGCTCTTCTCCAGATTCTCTTCCTCGTGTTTGCTTTAAAATTTAGTGCGATGACTTAGTACTATCCTCGATAAACCATCGGCGTTCTTAAAAATTTCACCCTTCCGATATTTAAGATTAAAATCGTAACCTGATAATTTACTTAGCCATATCTGGAATTGTTGGTTTATTGGTTTCGACGTTGATTGTAAAAACTTTAACGCCTTAGGATCTGTACTCATATCAAATTTCTTTCTATAGAGATAATGTTGAAAATGTAAGGCTTAATCATATATTTCTAATTATTCCTTTTTAGTTACACAATACCCTTACTTGTGAGCACTTAGAAATCTTGAGCTGTATGCTATGACCTTTTCACAACCTGTTTGTACTGGACTTAGAACAGCACCAAGTAAAAGAGTGATTTTCTGGGTCCTTAATTGCTTTATGTAAATGTATAAACATGTATTTTTTCCGCTCCACTAAGAAGATGTGCAAAAAATTTCACATTAATTCATTTTTATTCAAATTTTCAAGTTTAGCAAATTTATTTAATTTTATATAATTCAATTTTATTCAATTTTATTTATGCGTATTTCATGGGAAGTGTTTTATTTTCATAATGATTATTGCAATTTGATTTAGTCATTTTAAACAAATACAATTTTAGTAATTTAATTTCTCGTATTATACACAATTTTAGTTATGTTATTTTGTATATAAACTCAGTCCATTTTGTTTTGATGTGTTTTTATCTATCCCAATCATTATGGTCCATTTATTTATTGTTCTTTTGTTTGGTAATACAAGCCATAATTTCTGCTTAAATGCTAATATGGTTAATTGTATCTAAATACAACGAAATATCGTTTCATATCTATCGCTGGTACTATTTTATCAATTTATTGGACCAAAACTAGGTTATGGACCTATTCTCATGTGGTTGATAATGCATAACCTAGAAATAAACACTAGAAATGAACTTAATCTTTCAAATAGATCAAGAGTGAGTGGATAAAATTAAAATAAAACATAACAAAATATATAAAATGAGAAAAAGCGAGAAGAAATGCATAGTGTTGGCACTTGGGTCTTGAAATAATGAGATTAATTAACACACGGATGCTCAAATAACAATCACAACTATTATATCCGCCATTATGCCCGTAAATGTAAGTTGCTCGACATCCGAAGGTAGTACTGCACAATGTTAGCGGAATCATGTGTGGAGGTGATCGCACATAGCTAATATTAATACCTAGCTGCCAATAGAAGGACTTACTATTTTACATTGTCTTAACACTTTTTTACACTGTGCTTATAACCACTATATTTATCCTAATTCAAGAGTAATCATGGAAATGTTCTTAAATACTAATCGTCCTATATTTATTTTCCTAAAATACTGGTAAACGATAAAGATAGCTTAAATTCCTTGCAACTCATTAAGTTAAATTCGCCACGCTATTGGATAGAAATGAGCGCAGAAAGAGTGAATCGTATCCACTAAAATTTATTTCTCTTGCAATACTGGTTGTGAAATAAAAGAAGAGTTACAATATATATTACTTTAATTTTTTATTTCTTAAGGTCCTAATTATGACATCAAATGAACACGGAAACCATTTATATTTAGTAAGATTTATTTTCACCAAAAACATTCCTTATGCATACAGACATTACCGCAAAGACTTTTGTTAATGAAGCTAATGTAGACATCAAAATTATATTATAATGTAGTCATTTAATCACAGATAGAAAAGGATAAAACATTAATATTTAAGTTGTTGGCGATGAAGAATCCATGACGGTTACTGATGGAAATTGTAAGAATATCTGTCGTGGTCACTTATTCGAAATCGTTGTCATCATTACTTGTGTCCATATCGTCGGGAGGTTTCTGTATCGAAGGACTCACTATTAAGAATGCACCGACGTTCATGGAGATTTCCATATTGGATTCATCCTTTGCTGTCAAAATTTTTCTTTTCCGGCTTGGAATTAACTTTACTGACTTTTAGGAATTCGTCATCATCGGTTCAAAAGACGGCAAATAGTGAATGGGGATCAGATTAGTACTCTGCTAAATTTCGATTTGAAATGCGCTCGTACAATTCATTCTCTGTGTATATCTTCATTAAAGTCTTCAATTGGTCTGATATCATCACTCGCTGAGTCTTAGTTTTGATTATTATATATTCCTGATGTTAAAATAAATCTGGTGTTAATCTCAGGGTATAATATCAAATTAATTATTTTGCAGGTAAAATTACGATTGCTAGTATTTTCATTTGCATTAATTTCGGTGTGTTTTTAAATTTCAATATTCATAGTATACTCAGCTTCACAGGATCTCAGCGATTTGAGGCCCTATGCAATTCATTAGGTTTCATTTCTCACATGTCATTTAAATGATATCTTACAGTTATACCTTTTATTTTAAATCAATTCCGTACTTGCTGAGTTGGTTTCATGTTTAGTTGTTGAAACAATTCATTAAAACATAGAAAATTCGGAAAACCCCATCTAAAATACCTATAAATGGTTAAGGTTTAAATGGTGAATTACCGAACAAAATGGACCATATTTAACCATATTTGAGCGGAAAAGGTGATATTCTAGTGATATGCTAGCTGGACTTTGCATATAATAAAATGAGAGGTAATTCAGTATTAAGGTATCTCTTATAACAGTATGTAATTGCTGGGTTATTCGAATGTCACAGGCTAGATCGACCAGTTTTATCAAACTCTATGGGACAATTTCATTATCATATGGTTTCACAATCTTCTTCCAGATAAATTTACTCATTATTGTGATTGATAACCCGAAATCTTATATTTTAATAAAATATCAATCTTTTTTTATTTTAATTTACTTTTATTATAATTTATCTATCATTTCATACACCATATCATTTTAACTCATTTCGTTTTCATTTGCATTCAATTTCTCGATACCACGGATAAAATGAGAGCAAAGTAGTTTTCTTCCTGGAACTTTACCTTTGCCTCATTTGCATAGAATCTATCGTCATCGTTGCTATTTAGTTCTTCATTAAAATTGTTTTTTGAAAATGCATGTAGGGTTCCGATTCCATGTTACCCATAATTGCACAAGAAATGGCACTTAGCGAATTTACGATTTTCTTATTCACAGATTAGTTATTTATCTTTCATTGAACATTAGTAACGTTTATTTCTCAATTTTTTCACAACAAAAAAATTCACCTGGATTTAAATTCTCAGACTGCTGAGATCTTAAAAATTCGATATGCTTTTAAAATTTTTACCAGAAGTTTTAGAACTTTATACTAATTCAATAACAAAATTTATTTTGAATATCTTGTTATTGGGAAACTTATTGATTTTATATTACCGCATTTGTATTTGTTTCATCGCTTGCTAATCATTGATACCAATTTACTACTATGAATCCATATAATTGTCAGGACATTAGCAATCTTTGCAGAAAGACTCACCTTTTTCTAACATTTCACTCATTAGTTCACATTTCTAAAGTCACTTATGAATGGTGTCTATGATAACGTCTGTAAACTCTTGTATAAATCAAATTATGCTTTCTCCTATCAGTGCCCAGCACTGACAATAAATTGATATTGTTCCCTAAGTATTTCATATGAAGTAACTACTTTCCTCATTACTATGCTTAGTAATATTTGGCCAGAACACAAACGGCCTTGAGAATTGTTTAAATGAATCGGTAATACACACGCAAACACAACATGCAGATTTAAAATCGGACTTTTAAAAACATCAACTTACCCTGCCAAAATATGAGAAAGAAAAACAATTAAATATAAAATCACAAAAAACAAAAATAAATTAAAATAATAACAAAGTGCAACAAGATCCGCACGAAATAAACATAAAAATAACATGAGAACATAAAGTTTGACCGAAATTCGACAATTTATCAAAAACTGCGAAAATCAATAAAAATGGAACAAAAATTAAATAATTTGAATTAGAAATAATTCAATTAAAAAATTAAAAATAAAATTGTCGAATCAAATTATAAAAATAATAAAATTAAGATTAGAATATATTAGAAAACCACAAGGTCAAATTTTGTTTTACTAAATCAAATTTAACACGCAAGGTTAGGGTCGTACAATAGGTATATATACCGATTCATTTTTACATAATATAATCAGTTTTTAATCTTAACTTAGTTTTTGAAAACTTGAATCGTCCTTTTAACCAGTAGAAGTCGGAAATTTAGAAAATGTGAGTGAAGGAATGTTCAAAAACTCTTTCCACGTCGCATCCTTGCAACCTCGAAGGAGCTCTGCTTGGATGTCGGCGTGGGGAGAGGGTTATGATGTACAATTGGTGAATGATAACAACTATGATGTATTATATGAAAATAAACGTTTTCAAACAGAAATTGAATTCTATCCAAGTCGAAATTTTTCCGGCCCACAGCCATTCACGCACCAAAAGACAATAAAATCAACACACAATTCATGTTGTGTATGTGCAGTTTATCTGCCGATAGCCTGTGCCTGTGAAGGTTCCGGCGTGAATAACGCAGGGCCTAAACGTCAATAATATCCGTCTTAGGGGAAATTGGGGGAGGGGAAGTAGTCTTTTGGCTGCTCCTCCACAACTCAGTTTCCTATAATTTCGACCAAAAATTCAATTCACATAACGGCTAAAAACTGAAAAGGAGGAAGTGGGAAAAGATATCGGAAATCGTTATTATGTCTAAATATCTCTAACTTAAATAAAATTTACGATATCGTGTGAAAAGATTCCCGAGAATTAACTACCCAAATATTTAATCGGCGTAAATTCAAACCGTAACTAAAGATAATGACGAGAGGCTAAAACTATGAATGCAGACGATAAGGGCATAAAATCAATTCACCCTAGTTAGTAAGCTTACCATCAGCTAGTCATACTAAGTAAATGGCTCAATTAATAGCATTATTAACTTATCGATGATACATTTTTATCATTAGTTAATTAGTACACCTGTAATTTGAAACTTATCCCAAAAACTAAAAATCATTCACTGTTCAACGAGCCCACCCAAAAATTTTATAACTAACCTTAGTCAAGTAATAAAAAGTAATAGTATAATACTACTCATTTAAGGCGTGCATAGAAATCACCTACATTAAAGTCAATCCAATTCTATTAATAAATTACAGTGCTCGACAAAAGTGTAGGAAAACTCACGAACCTGAAGTAATGCATATAAAATCAGATTTTCAACCAGCGGAAACGATCAGATTAGTTAAACGGGGTCTAAAATACACATCTAACCGAATAGAAAATATATCACGTCTTGAATTAACATCACAAAATTTCACCTCTGTAGAGACCCGCTAATAAATCGAAAAGAGAAAGAGAAAAGATAAATAATGAATGCAACAACCGACACATAATGATTACATTAAAGTTATCGTGGTTAATCACAAATCACTCATAAATGACATCGCAATGAATGAGAAGAGAAATATGTGAGGAATTCTTGGATATCGGTGAGTTTTGAGGATGGACGTTCACACATAAAGGAATTATGCGGCCGGGAAGTGAGAAACTGAAAATCTGAAATAGTTTATTTAGCGAGAAATAATAAAATTTGTCTACTAAAAGTGCCTCTGCATATAATAAAATCCAAATTCCGGCGAATGATCAACAAAACTATCATAGAAACAATCCAAGTAACTAAAACCAATATAATGAAATCCCCTTTAAATAAATAATAGACGTGGCAAGACACAACCTAAATCGATCCCCTATCAATAAGTGGATAGAAAATTCGACGCCGGCAGAAAATGTCTGACTGAAATAAATATACAGCGTACACACTGGCATTGAACACAAGTACAGACACACTTGCAGGGTAGGAATAGTACTAAAAATAGATTGACCAGTGTCAGAATTTTAGTAAATCACGATAAGCTACAAAAATGAATTTCAATAGGCGAAACAATTCAGGAGTTAAAGGCTGTTCCTCCCATCTTGGAGATAACGAGGAGATCACGATGGAACGTCGGACCGACGCTCAAGAAAGTGAGGAATTTTTTTAATTAATTGCACCTCTTTTAACCATAAATTAAATTTCATGAAATCCGGCAAACCATTATAAGACTATGGCACATATCGCTCGAAGACCTGAAGCGGGACAAGGACGAGATATTCTCATGAATGAAAGGAATGTAATAAAAAGCGAAAAGGACCCGATTGAAATAATGAAAATTTAAATAAATACATTCGACGTTGTTATTTTCACCCGAATTCGAGTTTCTTATAAATCTACATGTATGAGTAGAATACAAATGTTCAATTAATAAAACGTTAAAATAGAATTACAATTCACAAGGCTCGAACTACGAACAGTATCACGCGTTCCATTAAGACGGATTGGAAAATTCGCTGAATAGTAAACTCCGGTTAACCAAGAAGTGTTATTACAGTAGTGCACTACCATGGTGAACACCCGCTAATGTCTTCTGTCAAGATCAAACTATTGGTGCCTTGTCTTCCTTGTCGCCTTCACCACACCTTGATCTATATTTAGATAAAAAAATCGAATTTCAGGAGAATTAGAACTAAATGTCAAACACCCGCGAAATATACAGATAAGAGGCCCCTCAGAACAATGAAAACTACATTAACATTACTCTTCACTGAGGAAACTTCAACGACCCGACCACCAATACCCATCTGTTAATCATCCACATAAATGACTTCCATAAACGGATGTACAGCTCAAGAACTCCAAACCAAGTCAGATTGGAGGACTAATTTGATTCACCCTTTCCTGGAACCGTGTCACCGAAATATGTGCAAAAACCCCATATATAAACCACACGCGTATATATAAATTTATTTATTTAGTTTTCATGAATTTTTGTATAAAATACTAATAACGTTCATTTTAATAGATTCATGGGTGGACGAATCTTGCGTCACGGTGAGATTCCCATCCCACGCCGCCACTAGATGCAGAGAGGCGATGTGGGATGCGGGGTTTTCGATTTCCCCAGTAAGAGAGTCGAGATTTGGGAGACAATGAGGAACGGAAGACGTCAAACTGCCGTATGTGGCAATTAAACGGGATCAGGATGAAATCCGTCTCGCGAACTCCGAAGTCGGGCGGAAGAACTCTTGGCACGCCTAGAAGCCCATCAAAGGAGGACCAACAAGCAAGTAGAAAGAGCTCGCCGACAATTAGAACAAATCAATGAAGATATTGCGGCTGGTCTGATTCCGAGCACGGATGGGTATGCCCCTCCTTACGGCATCTCATTCGAGCTCGATGATCCTCGAGTGAATCAACCAGTTCCGCCTATGTCCGTATCCATGCCGAAGAAAGTCCTCCCAAGAAAGATGAAGACAGAAGTGAGAGATCATAGGACGGAGTGGGAGCATTCCTACTCACGTAAAATAGCTAGACCCAGCTCGAAAATCTATTATTTAAATTCGCGCTACAACTAAATTTTATAAAATAAATCATTCTGAATTCATTGTTCATACTTACATCTACCCCCTCATTAATTGTTTTCCTCTATCACATAACGTTTTAAGTAGTCTTAACGCGTTTGAAATACCATATCAATAATAAATTCTCAATAGTCAAAGAAATCTATTAATAACCCATTTTATTGTAGAGATGGATCCTAGTATGATATTAAATACAGATCTCAAAGGTGCACGAAAGGAGAATACCGATCTTCACAGGCAGATGCTACAATTAACCAGAGAAATCTATCAAATAAAATCAACATGGATAGAGCCGGCTAAAGCAAAAATCCTATATCAGCGAGTAACCGCCGCCCAACGCGGGTGGGCCGAAGAGAAGCGATTGACGCAGGCCATGAAGACGCAAATTCGTGGATTGGAGGTGGCGTTAGCGGCCTGCCAAGAAGGCCAAGCTGTCACCTACCCCCTGGTATTTGTACCGGCCCAGTTGGCGTATCGGGATTCATCAAAGGCGACTACAACCGTGACGAAACCATCTCAGCGATGTCCGGGAAAGATCGAAAGAGCGAAGCGACGAGCGATTAGACTTGCAGAACAAAAGCACTGAGCATGTACTGATAAATAAATATTATAGTTGATTAATCTGAAATGAATTACAGTTAGTTGACCTAAAATTAGAGCAACAGTATAGATTTATTGAATTAGAGTAAACTAAAGTGAAAGGGACCGGATTAAACAAAATCGCGCACGTACCTTCTATCGGTGGTTCGTTGAACCCACTATGGGATCGGGCCTTAGCAATTTCTATATGGCGCTCACCTTTGGCGATTTCATAGCCAGTGGTTGCAATACCAACGTTGCTTGGCAACGGGTAACCATTGGGGGCAAGACAGAAATTTTCATATGGGGTCAAGGACACTATCACCATATATAGATATTTACATGTATATAAAAACCCCACAGTACGTTGACTCTCAAATTCAACTTGAAAATTGTTGGGCCAGAACACAAACGGCCTTGTAAATGTTTAAATGAATCGAAAACACACATGCAAATATAACATGCAGATTTAAAATCGAACCTATTAAAACATCAATTAACCCTACCAAAATATGAGAGAAAAAACAGTTAAACATAAAATTATAAACACAAAAATAAATTAAAATAATAACAAAATGCAACAAGATCCGCACGAAACAAATATAAACATAACACGAAAACCCAACGATTTTGACCAAAATTTGACATTTTACAAAATAGTGAGATTTTATGAAAATGAAATAAAAATCAAATAATTTGAATTAGAAATAATTCAATTAAAAATCTAAAGAAAAAATTTTCAAATAAAATCTCAAAATAATAAAATTAAAGATTAGAATATACCAGAAAATTCCAAGGTCAAAATTTGTTTTACTAAATCATAAAGAACACGCAAGGTTAGGGTCGTACAGTAGGTATATATACCGATTCATTTTTACATAATTTTAATCGTTTTTAATCGAAAAAAATCAATTTTTCAAAACTTGAAATCGTTTTACTCGATGTAAGTGTGAGTTTTATTTGTAACTCTCTCTCCACGTCTCATCCTCGCAACTTCAATGGAGCTCTGCTTGGATGTCGGCGTAGGGAGAGTGATGTTTTTATGATATTTTTGTTTATGATTGGATCGGGTAACTTATATGTTATTTTAATAAAATATTTATAATGCATAAATTTGTTTTATATCGTCGAAATTTTTCCGGCCCACAGCCAAAGACACACTACAAGTTATTAAAATCAAACATACTATTCGAATTCGTGTAAGTGCGTGGAAAATCGCCAATGATTCGTGCCCGTGAAGACTCCGGCGTGCGGAACGCAGGGTCGGAACGTCAATATTATTCCGTATAGGGGAAGAGAGGGATAAGGAAGTGGTCTCTTGGCTATTCCCTCGTCTCTTAATTTCCATAAACTCAACCTAAATTTACATACGGCTAAAAATTATCACGCGAGTAGTCCAGTGGGCACTCATTAACTATAACATGAACACAACGCGCCTAAGGTCAACCAAGGGGAAGGTAACGGGGAAATAGAAAAATGAAATCGTTGTTGTGAATCTAAAATAACTGTAAATCAAAATTGTTAGGTGTTCGAAGATAACTAAAAGGGATAAACTATGACTATGAACCCTCAACGGTCACTATAGGCCTAAAATGCTTAGCAAGATTAGGACGTTGTTATGAATTTTGATAAAATCACTTTAATAAAAATTTAACGAAACTAAAGTATAGATTTTGAAACGTTATTTCGCACCAAAATTTAATAATTAGTTGATATAAACCCGATATAATGTATAGAGCCAACATTTACTTATAGGAAGATTAAAACTAGTATAGTAGGTAGGAAATCCTAAATGATATTGGAATTAGACAATTTCCAAGGCAAACAGTAAAATAAAATAGGGAGTATATGCCCCAAACAACCGGTTCTAAGACCAAGGGAATTTCTTGAACTAGACGTGGTAATTGTTAGTAAAAGGTTTAAAATCATAAACCGTTAATAAAAGAGAAAGTTAGAAAAGACCTTAGTCGTTACAAATTCTAGTTATAATGCTTACCACATTAGGGTTACGGCAAATAAAATTGAATTAAACGAAAAACTGAATCAAACAAAAATTAAATGACATAAACTCAATAGACTCAATATTTTCTGAAAAAATCCATACAGCGACGAAACGAAATTAACATCAGGAATTTAGCAATAAAGATACTGCAACCAGGGCGTCAAGCGAGGGAGTAACTCGGGATCCGGATTCTCAGACTTGTGGTAAGTTTTAGTTGCAGGAACTCCGACATTTATATCATCTTTGATTTTAATAAATATTTTAAGGCCCTAAATTTTGATTTTTATTATAGTAGAAATTTTAATCATTTAGTAAGTAAATTTTGAGAAGGATAAAAATGAATTTCGATTTTAATTTGAATAATTACAGTAGGAATTCTAATTTTTTACTGAATTTGGAGAAGGATAAAATGAATTTTGATTTTTTTATTTTAAATAATTCGTAGGAGTTCAAATTCTTTAGAAATTAAACTTCGAAGAGGATGATAACGATCTTGATTTCGATTTTAACGTTAGGAATTTTACCTTTTAGCAATTGACTATAAGAAGGACCACGATGAATTTTGATTTGTGATAAGAAATATTTCGATTTACCTGGACAATACAGAATTATATCAAAGCCAACTTTATAATGGATAAAGTACCATGATCTAAAAAATAATCCCCATCCGAAATATACAGGTTTAAATGTTGATATATTAAGGTATACGGTTTCAAAATATGAAAATTCAATCTACCCTAAAAGTTAACTCTCTTACACTTGTAGCAAAAATTGTTGATTACATGAAATCGAAAACAAATATTATATTCATTTACCTTGTAATTTGATGTGATTTAATTTTGAATATTTTTTACGGAAAGAGTATTCTGATACGTACGCCATGTATTGAAATATATAAGTTAGATACTTACGATATAAATCAAACAGTTAATGAATACGTCAATTATATATTTATATAACTCATTAATATTTATAACTAGATGGATTATTAATATTTATAAAGAGGAATAAACCGTACCAAATACTAATGAAATATTAAAACAAATCGCAATCTCGCAAAGTCTACATTCTAATCATTGAAACTAAGTGACAACAAACTATTCAAATGCGTTTTTCTAAATTTTCCGTTAATTTTGTTAACCAAATTTTTTTTATTAAAATCCCCAGAACCGATTTGAGATTATCAAGAAAGAGATATTTTCAATTAGTAAAAATAATGGCCCCAAGCATTATGTTGAACAATAAATTTTCAATTAAATTAATAAGATATTTGTGATGAGATTCCGTTTGTAAATTAATAAACATTATTTTACTGGAACTAGGCGAGGAGTAGGATATTTACCGCACAGAAAATTTAAACGAGTTAACTTAATCAAACTAATTTTAGATGAATCGAGCGCCATCATTCGTGTCCCCACGCACGTTGCCGATCAGTGGCAACAAGCCTGGCAACGAGTCTGGCGGGAAAAGTACAGCGATGTGCCCCAACCGAGAGAGCCCCGATGGGACGCCTTACACCCATTGGAAGATAGTAGGAGACCGTTTGTGTCGGGCAGACGGAAAAGTGGTCAGATTCCGGCCCAGGAGATACACGATCAGGCCCAGTTCCTCCTCTCTCGGCTCGAAGATCATAAGCACCAAGTAAATTTTCAAATAGCCAGGGCCAGGCTATACCTTTCAAATGTGGAAGAGGACATAGCGGCTGGCCGAATTGCGGATACCGATGGGTATACCCCGCCGCACAGTCCCACTCGTGATCGTGCTGCTGGGCGAATGGGAACTAATGTCGATGTTCCCCCAATGATCCGTGCCAGTCGTATTCGGAACACAAAACGACTGGTTTTTGTATATCGCGAGCACTCTCCCACTCCACCGGTCCCTAATGATTATGTTGAGAGACACCATCCAGGTCCTCAATTCGGTGAATGAATCGGCCAAGAACTTACAATGATCTGAGTGTGATTAGGTTTAAAGTCAAATAAATAATTAATTACTGTCCACGAGTCTTTTCTTGTTTGTTTGGTTAATACTATGTAATTATGTGATTAATTAAATAACTCAAGATTATTAGTCAAAGATTGATAATATTATTTACAGAAATGGAATCCCTGAAAATACTACAGAAAGAATTAGAGCACCCGCGGAAAATCAATAAGAATTTCTACGAACAGATCATCCAGCTATCAACGGAAGTTCAACAAACAAAGGCCGCCTGGATGGAGCCCGGGAAAGCAAAGGCGCTCTATCAAAGGCTTACAGCAGCCCAAAAGGGATGGGCGGACGAGAGGCAGTTGAACCAAAGCCTAAGAACACAGATAAGGGGACTGGAGGTCGCATTGTCGGCCTGCCAAGAATGGGCTACGGTGACATAACCCCTCGTTTTTGCCCTGCCCAGTTGGCCTACCGAGAGACGGTAGCGACTCTGAAAACTACACCAACGACAAGCAGCTATCGACCTGAACGAAAGGAGCGGGCCAAGCACCGAGCCGCTCGAATATTAAACAAAACGCAGCCGACTCATTAAAAAATGCATCGCTTCTTTAAAAAATATGTAGCCACTTGTTTTGTTTTTAATATATATTTGTCGATATTTTTAACGTTGTTTAAAGAATTCAATAGACTCGAATGATAAAATTTACGACATAAAGGGACCTGATAATCAAAAGCGAGCACAAGTCTTCTATCGACAGCTCGTTGGACCTGTTGGGCCAGAACGTAAACGGCTTTGAGAAATGTTTAAATGGATAAGAAACACACAGGCAAACATAACATGCAGATTTAAATAAACCTGAAAACACCACTTAAACCATATAAAATATGAGAAAAAAGGAGAATTAAATATAAAATAATAAACATAAAAATAAATTAAAATAATAACAAAACGCACCAAGATTCGCACGATACCTACACAAACATAACAAGAAAACACAACAAATTCGACAAAATTGAAAAAATTAATAAAAGTTCATTAAAGTGAAAGTTAAATCGGAAAATTTGAATTAGTAATAATTCAATAAAAATTCTAAATAAAAAATTATAAAAATAAATCAAAAAATAATAAAATTAAAGAATAGAATTTACTAGAAAATAACAAGGTCGAATTTTGTTTTACTGCATCAAATTTCACATGCGAGAAAAATAGGTATAAATACTGATCCATTTTCACATTTAACTTAACCATTTTTCAAACCATTTGTGAAATCGTTGTGAAACTATTTTAAAACCCTATTTTCAAACCGTTTTAGAACTTTAAGACTATTTGCAGATTATCTTGGAAATCGTAATTTTTAGGTGAGAAATATTTTGGTTGGAACCCTCTTTCCACGTCACGTCCATTGCAACTCGGTAGAGCTCTGCTTGGCGTCGACGTGGGAGAGAGGCATTTATGTTTTATTTTATGAAATGATATTTTATGCACTTTTGGAATGGTTATGAAGGGTAATTATGTTGTTTTTTATAATTAATAAATATTATTTATATACATAAATTGTTTTATATGTTTTCATAAACTAAATTAAACTGTCGAAATTTTTCCGGCCCACAGCCAACACATAACGCAAGAAAGCAAAATCTACATAGTACAGATGCATGTAAGTGCGTGGAAAACCGCCAATGATATGTACCCGTGAAGACTCAGCGTGCGCAACGCAGCGGTCGTAACGTCAATATTTATCCCTATAGCTGAAGCGAGAAATAAGAAAGGAGTCCCTGGCTGCTTCCTCGTTTCTCAATTCTGTAAAATCGACCTAAAATTATATTACATACGGCTTAAAATTATCACACCGAGTAGTCCAGTGGGCACTCAGTAAATATAATATAAACATAATATGCGGTTAAGGCCTATTAAAGGGAAAGGGTACGGGAATAAAACAAATTAAATCGTTGATATAGCTAACTGAAATCTATAATGTGTAATAAGCGAATCATTGTATTCTAATTTAATTGTAAAAATTAGCAGATAAATAATTCATTAACTCAGCTAAATTAGATTTTTAATTGTTGACTAAAGATAAATAACTCGTTGATCAAGCTGAATTTGTTTCATTTTCATTAAACTTAAGGAATTTTGCGTAAAAATACCTACTTTGTTGGTTAAATTTACTCAATTAAGACGATTAAATCTAACGTAGTTTATAGATTAAAAGTAAAGTTTTATTGTATTAATTTGTTGATTAAGTAATATAAATTCCTTGATTGATAATAATTGAACTAAAGAACGTTGTCGATTAAACTAAGGTATTCAGCGATTATAACTAAAACAATTAGAACAAAAGTAGAATAGCTTCATTAGTAGAGATCAAATAAACCTTGAATAAGAATAAAGTAGAACTAGATTCATGGATTTAATAGTATGATGTTAATATTAAAGTAGTTTTATAGAGTTAAATAAAGGTCGACTAAATTAGTTGAAGTGAAAATATGAGAAAACCGAGTAATGGAAACCAAAAAATGTTACTAAAACCGTCCCTTAATCCAAACTGGAATAATTTATAGGTTTGCAATAAAGTTTGCTTAAAATGAAACAAATTCAGAGGCTAAATTAAAACGATCCTAGACGAAACAAATGAATGATAGTTTAAATCAAATTAATAAAACGTTTAGAATGAGAGAAAAGTTTTATTTTAATATTACACAAATAGTTAACTCACGAGAAAGTTTCGAATACATAAACTCCACAAAACGAAAACATTGTAATGGCATAAAACTCCATCTACTTGAAGGCCTCAATCGTGATACCTAGTTTTCCTTAAAAATGGCGATAAGATATGTTCAGATTAATCTACATAATAACTTACCCGAATAATTTTAGATGAATCTGTCAATCGATAATCCTGAAAATGAAAGGTTATAAATCACCGGATGTAAATAAACAATCTCACTTCCTTTCAACCGCTTAAGACGCAAGATCCGCCGGAAATTACGTGAAAACGCCAAACACACGTCGATGCTTCATCGATTCGACATCCGTTCTCGCCCTTAAACGATCACCCAATTATAGCATTGTTCAATGAAATTAACTTCAACATTAGATTTAAAGAATCAATAAACTTTTATTATAAGATATGGTGATAAGATTTATCCGATCGAACAACGATTTGTATTATAGAAAGTCCGAAAAATAGAAACATAAATAAAATAGACAAAATAAGATATAATACAGTTGCATAATCCTTAAAATCCCACTTGCGTACGATTGTATCTTCATTAATGTGGTCGCTACCCATAATATCAACTCGGCAACTCCTTAACATTATCTTGCCTAATTAAATAAAGAGCAAGTTGATTAATAGACTTACCACCCGCGAATTATCAATTTCACTAGCATAGGCCACCCGTTTCGAAAGAATCCCGACCAACTAGAAAGCTACTAGAACTCGATAAGATTAAATCGGATGACACACTCAACAGTGAAATAGGCCCTATTTATTTAACAACTTAACATGGTGAATTTAGCGGAGCTAATAATAAAAACGTTTTAGACATGTCACCCGAACGAAGCATCAGTCGAAGTACAGGCAAACAGGGACAGTCAAGAGTTCAACCGACCACGAGAACATCCGATCCGATACATCAACAATGGCCGTATCCGACTACCTGGAGGATATTAGGCTTAGAGAAGGATCCCTGCGGTCTCTCAGAACAGCAATACCCAGCTGCGGAGACCTATACGAACGCGCAGAACCTCCTCACCCAATGGGAAAGGGTGCAGGAGCAGGTGGATTTGCAGGTGGTTAAGGCGAGGATGTACCTTGCAAACGTGGTGGAAGACATCCTCGCCGGGCGGATTGCTGTCGCCTATCCACCTCGCCCAGTCCGTGATACCAGACGACCCTATACCGTGGAGGCTCTCAAACGCAGCCTGAAGAGATATTGTCCCGAAGAGTGAATTAACCGTGATAATTTTATGTAGTGATTGATTTAAAATATTAGAAATTTGGGTGTTATTTTCTTCTTATTGCTAGAATTATTCGTGATTTTTGTTTAATGAGATAAATGATTATCTAACTTAATCAATAATAAATTGAAATATTCTATTTGATTATAGCGATGTCTTCCCTACGAATCTTACAGACTGAATTGGACCACGCGAGACAGGCAAACGCAGAATTACTTGCCCAGATTATTCAATTAACCAGCGAAATGCAACAGATGAAAGCAACATGGACGGATCCCGCAAAGACGAAAGCGGTCTACCACCGACTCACGGCAGCACAGAAAGGCTGGACAGAGGAACGGCAGCTCAATCAGAGCCTGCGCACTCAAATTCGGGGGCTCGAAGTCGCCCTAGCAGTTTGCCGGGAAGGGGAAGCGGTAACCTATCCGCTCATCTTCGCCCCAACCCAAATGCCGCAGAAAACCACCAAGCCAGCAGAGCAACCTACCCCTCCAACTAATAACCGTCGACCGGGACGCAAGAAACGTGCCCGACGTCGCGCAACCCAACTTCAAAACGTCAAGTAGTAAATGGTACACATGTGGTTGAATCAAATAGAGTAGCTTTAGCCTTAGTTGAGTTGTTTCTTTAACATAATTGTATGCCAGCATTGTCATAAGCATTCTTATCACGTCTTAGTTTTCCACAGTCAGTTAAGAACCTGATCTAGAATTTCTACAAGGGACAGAGCAAAGCGAGCGCAGGTCTTCTATCGACAGCTCGTGAACCCGAGGGTTGTCCGAGCAATTACAGTAGTAGCAAATGGTACTCAATTTTTGAGGGCAATCCACCACTTGAACACATTACCAACGTTGCCTAGCAACGGGTGCCAAGTGGCGGTTAGTATCATTTTGTATGGCGTTACGAGGGCAACTAAAGGATAAGCAAGAATCGAAACCCAGTAACCCACCAGACCCAAGAGATCGTTCGGGCAATTACAGCAATAGTAATAGCGCTCACTTTTTGCGGACGATCCACCTACTCGAACACAGTTCCAACGTTGCTTAGCAGTGGGTGCCGAGTGGTAAGCAAAGGAATATTTATATGGCGTTACCTGGGTAACCACAACATGATTTAAACAAACATCAACTCCCAGAAACCCACCAAAATATTAAATCTATATGATCTCTATAATTCCCATTATTTAAAAAAATATTTTACTGTCTCAATAATTGATCTCAGACCTACTTTATTTTGTTGTGTTTTTCCTGTTACCTTTTATTTAAAGTTAATGTTTTTCTTGCTATTGTTAATTTATATTTTATTTTTATTCTTTTAATTTATTCATATCTGTTTATTTGATGTTTATGTCAAATTTTAAATTCGATTCTTGAACTTGTTTCTATATTATGTATAACAGATGCGGAAAAATATCAATATAAATTCGAGACCGATAATACTCAATAAATTTTTCCTTTATAATCGTTAAAATATAAATTTACAATAATTATATCGTTTTTACATAAATTATAACAAATAACTAACAGTATTAATGATTAGACTTTTATATTATCAATTTGTGGCGTTTTAAAAATTATAAAATTTAATTAATCATATAATTGAATTGATATATTATTAATTAGATTGTTTTAATAATTTCGATTTAGCGCATTTTAAAAATTTATTATCATTTATTAAATTATGACTGAGGCTACTGATTGGACTGAAGTTAAGTTAAAAGCTCAGCAAATGATGAGATTTGAGTGTACATCTGTAACAATTATAAAGCTAGTTGAAGGATCTGCAGAATTGTTTGGTACAGAATTATCAACTAAAGGTGCTCTTAATTTACAACAAGGATTCCTTGGAACTATTTTGACATTTAATGGATGCACTCTTAAGTATACATCTAATACGATTATTCAATTTACTGTTGGATTTAATGAAGACCAAGAATTACCTAACGTCTACCTGAACTTTCATGCCGCACTCGAAAAAATTCGTAATAATGCTAATAACGATATAAGAGGACCACGTTTAATGATATGTGGAAATGAAAGTGTAGGGAAAACTACTTTATGTAGAATTTTATCTAATTATGCAGCGCGCAAGTATAGAAAAGTTATTTTAATTGATGCTAATGTTGGAATGAATGACATTTGTTTACCCGGTAGTATAGGTGCTTTAATTGTGACAAAACCATATGAAGTAGTAGAAGGTTGGGATATATTTGAGGATCCTTTAATTTACAGTTTTGGACATTTGTCCCCTGTTGAAAATTTGAAATTATTTTCGTTGCAAGTATGGTTTTGCATTTCTGTTATATTATTTTGGAATTTTAGTTGAATAATCTTGCTGAACTTGTTAATATCAGATCCGAAAACGATCCTGAAGTTTTCGCGGGAGGTTGCATCATTAACATGAGTGGTGTCAGTAAATCTGATGACTCTGGTGAATCACAAAAAAAAGGCATCGAAGCTATTCGAGCCGCTATTTCAGCATTTGAAGTGAATCTCCTTATTATAATCGAAGATGGGTTTCTCGAAAATTTATTGCGAAAAGATTTACCCGACTACGTTAGTGTTATTAGAATTCCGAAATCTTCTGGTGCCCACTCAAGAACTCCTGAACAATGGCAGAAAGAACGAACTTCTAATATCGCTTCTTACTTTCATGGTCGTGGTTTGCATAAACTCCAACCTCATAAACTGACATTATTGGCAGAAAATGTGGGTAATTTTATTTCCTTAACAAATTTATAAACAATTAGTTCATTCTTTAACCACTGAAATGGAAATATTGAATATTACAGTTTTGTATTTCTGATTTTTTTTTTCAACTGCAATAGGCTGATAACCGAGAATCTGATTTATACTGCTACATTGTTGAGATTCATTATCTTTGATTAAAGATATGATGTCACTTTATCTTACTTGAAATTTACTGTATCTCTCATTTCCAGTTTAATCCTAAATTGAGGCAAAGCAGCGATACTCGGTATATTTATTTAATTATGAATTATGTCCAACACATAAATAATCAATTATAAAAAAATGGTTTCTTGATTTAGTGAAATTTTAATGCGTCGCTGTCTTTGAAGAGCAGGTCTTTCAGGAAGTTCTTTTTCTCCAACATTTGCAAGTATTTATCTCCGGTAATTGCTGAAACCGCTTTCACCTTTCATGAGCCCAACATTATTGTTTCCTTTTCTTTAACACAATAATTCTGCTGTATTCCAATTATATCTCAATAATATGTCACCGCTTTGCCAAAATTCAAGATGAATGTATTCTTATAGTTGTAAATTTCCAAAAAATCTTCAATAAGCTTTAAAAATGCTTCTCTTTAGCTTTTGCCATGTTCGTAATGCTTTTTAAATACTTTCATATATTGTTAGTAAATATATCTCTCTATATATCAGCGGTTCCCAACCTTTCTGGTGCTGTGACCCCTTGATAACATTTGCCAAGTCGTGGCGACCCAGCAATAAAATTAATAGGGTTGCTCCTCAGTCACTGCATTTTTGCCGCTAACTATTATGTTTTTGACTTCTAAATATCTGATTTTATTTTATAATTTATACTATAAAGTCAGAGTGTGAGAATCGCTTAAATTAAAAATGATAGGAAGAAACCACAGACTAGCGTAAACAAATTATTTTCAGAAGGTCTCGGGCGACCCCTTTGGGGGTCGTGACATACAGTTTGGGAACCGCTGCTCTCTCTCTCTCTCTCTCTATATATATATATATATATATATATATATATATATATATTGCTGCTATTTGATTAATATAATTGACATACTTGCAATCAAAGATAAATCATGCATTCTGTGAGATCTGTAGTCGCAATACAAAAATAATTGCACTAGCAATATTTATTTACCTACAAATTATGCCTTAAACACTAATAATTATAATATTGACGAATAATTAATCTAAATAATTCAATAACATATATGAAATTTAAAATTATTAAATCCATCAATATCTATATTTATTACTGGTTTCGACTTCTAGCCAAAATGTTTGTCAGTATTTTTAATAAGATAGAGATCGATAATTGAACATTGATAATAGTTGCTTTTTTCCAGTATAAAATATACAAAATCGATTTGAAAAAATCTACGTTGGCATTGTTGCCAAATGATGATACAATGGAAGATGAGTGGTGCAAATTGGTAGAAGTGCCTTTCAGTCGGTCGCTATCTAACAGAGTATTGGCAGTATCTGAAGCCCTTGATGTAGACGAGATTCCTGGAGCTGCGTGTTATGGATTTGTAGTTGTGCTGAGCGTAGCGCCAGATAATTCCAGCATTACCGTCCTCAGTCCGGGTAACGATGAACCTCCAAACAACATTTTAGTCATGACAGACATCCAATATGTTGATATGTAAATTGTTGTTAATAAAGTGTTTTTTAATGTTTTTTTTGTTAGAGTTCTAAAGCTATTTTCATCCATTTAAAATTACGTGATAAAAGTTACTTGTTACTAAGACAACAAAAATTTATTAAATATTTAATAATATATCGTTACTTCCCGTTCTCTAAGACTTTGTCCATTATTTAAACACTTAATTGTGCGATACATTATCCATTGTAACACTGGAACTCAATCTAATGGAAAGAGTTGAATTTGATTGTTTTAAATTGTCATTCACGCTGAAAGATTTTTTTGCTCCTTTTCGAACTAAACCCCCCCCACTATTTCTTTTTAAAATGTGCTGATAGACAACTTTCAAAATCAACTTTTTCTAAGCTTTCTCTAAATTTATTCTAGTTTTGTGAATCAAATTTGATTTATTTGTTTCCTGGACATTGAATTTGAAATGCATCTTTCTTCCATACACTATTTCAAATTGTAAAATTCGGCCCAGGGTTGCATCAATCGAAGATGAGCGGTCCAATATAAAATATACAAAATCGAATTTGCTGTTTACCACCCTACTAGAAGAATAGATTCTCAATAAAACCATTCAGCGTTTTTTGGAAGAACTGTTCATTCTTAAAAGGAGGTGATTTTGCATTTTTTTATGCCTTTTTTTGATTTCACATACTGAGGAGTACTCAACACATTCAACTTATGCACATACACATCATGGTCAAGAATAAATAATCAATTTCCTTTATCAAACTTACAGCTATTAATGCTCTTTTTGGCTATGTTTTTTAAAACTAAAATGTCCCCAATATTCTCCTTTTTATTATCAACATACCTCATCTTAAAATCAGAAATCAATTGAAATCACCACAAGGTTGTACAACATCACTAACACAAACTTTTCATTTTAGTAACTGCCTTAAGTCTTTGACACATCTCTCATTTCTATATTTCTACTTTTATTGTTTTGTCAGGGATATGCTCTTAGCCTTAAAACTATCATATTGACGTCACTAAATTGTGAAGTATAAAAATAATAAATAAGTTTTAATTGACGCTTTAGTGAGATTACAGAAAAATTACTCTAAATAAATTAATCCGGCTTCTAAATAAATAAATAAATTTTGCAAAATACCTAAAGCAGAAGAGAGCTTTCGTGGCGCCTAAATATGCACTTCTTGACCCTCTGTTATTTTAAGATAAGTTGTTGCGTCGGAAATATGGACCATCAACTTCTTGGGCCATTTGTGCAGGGATCCATTAATTCAATATCTTTCAAAATATTTTATACACAAATTGTAAACATTGTAAATTAAATAAAACATATAAGTAATTAATTGTTTTGTTTTATTTAATAGGACCACAACCGATCTGTTTATATTTATATTTGTCATATCATTTATTGTTTTTTAATTTAAATTGGAGTCAGATAAAATAGTGTTAAGATTGTAACCCACACTTTTTGATCTTAACAGTTTCTTTGATTTTTTTTATCACAACCAGATTTAATATATTCTGTAACTTCCCTGATTCCAGCATGGCATAAATTTCATTACTTCTCAATAATAAATTCTTTTCTTTAACTTTTTGATATTTAAAATTTGTTTTTTGTAGTTCTTGCAACTTCATATTCTATAAAATATTTGCTGATAATTTGAAGATCTTTTCTTATAAAGTATTTTACCACCATGCCTCGATTTGGTTCTTCTAATCCACACAAATTAAAATAGATTTCGCAATCGGTGATGAAAGTTTCTGAATCTATTTTTCCATTCAATAATATTGGTATCATGCATTCAGCAATTTTCATTTTTGCAAATTTCATGGTTTTAAAACAAAAATAAGACAATATTATTTATTAAAATTTCAAAATAAAGTTGTTTGTACTTAATCTTCAAAGAACTTTTTTGTGATAATAAAAATCCGGCCAATGAATAACAATTTTAATAAACATGCAGGTAAAAAGTTCTACTTTATATTCAGGTTTGGCACTCTGTATTTCTCTGTGAAGTGAGCTATATTTTTCAATATTTCCTTTATTAGTCAACTCAAAGTGTGATAACGAATCAATCGGACATTTGATGTCTATCATAAATATTATCTTTTTTTCAGTGTCAGTAATGATGAGGTCGACACGCTCTTTGCAAGTAAGAACAAGAGATCAAGAATAATCAATCACGACAATAAAACTTATGTTCTTGATAGCTAGTTATTATTTTAACGCAATCATTATGTCTTTTTAAAGTTAATGTTTGATGAACTCTACATAATTTCTTCTTCTTTATGATATTGCCTGCAAAGTCTAGACTCCTTTTCTTTAAGGAGTTGCATTGATGCTAAGAGTATTTGTTCGCGCTCAGTGGATAAAATTCCATGCAAATTCAGAAAGACTGCTTTCGAAAATTGCTTTATTGATTTTAGGTGATAATTTAATAGTCGCTGCAATCATGTTACTTCTATTACTTTGTCTCCATTTCTGCACATATGAATCATGTAATGCAGACTGTAAAATATTTGAGATTGCTTGATAAAATTTAATTGCTAGTATAAAAGTTCCTTGAGACTTTGTTGTTAGATATAATGCAGCATCACCTTTAACGACTTGGAAAGAAATCGAAGTTGAATGTTCTCTTTCAAAGAAGATTATGGATGTACGTGCCCTTTGAAATCTCGTTTTCCTCCCACCGTGATTAATTTCATTAGCTGCTCCATTAATCCACTCAAAACTTTCTTGAAGTGTAGGATCTTTCACTCTGAGACGAGGACCCGTTACAAATTTTAGTGAATCAAAACTGGTTCTGCACGGATGACAGATAAATGAAGTATTCCTATTTGTTATTCAGAGGAATTCCGGATTAAAATTAGCAGAAGAGATCGAAACAAAAGCTGAAAACAAATACCGGATGCACAATATCGACGGGAAAATCGAGATCATAGATGAAAGATGGAAAATATGGAATGAAGCGCAAAGATTTACATCATGGACAATTTCAGAGGAACAACGACATAAGAGAATTAGAGCAGCATACGACAAAGCCACAATAGCCATAGAAGTGAGGATCCCGAACGCAATAAACGAGGTTTCAAAAAAATGAACCCATAATCGACGAACCAGGATTTTTATCAATCAACGATGAAATGCTGCGATAGAAACACTTATTTCTGAAAAAGGACTTGACTCTCGACGAAATACGCAAAGAGTTATATTAATCAATGCCGAATATGGCACTTCAGAAACACGCGAGATGATTCCACTATCAATCACCATTATAAATTACGATGGAGAGGTACTGAAGGATGAGGATCCAGCACTATGTATCATTTTGCCATGGCATTAATGAAGCTGTATCCAGAAATCAACTGGATCAATATACGGAAAAGCGGGAGGTCCAGAAACTAACAGTTGGAAAGATATTGGTAGGACATGACCTACATGCCGAATTGCAATACTTAAAAATTTGAGTAGGAAAATTATATGGTATTTAGGGATCTCGCTGTAGCACTAATTTTCGAAAATGTGGAAAAATCATAAAAGAACAATGGTTTAAACTCCAAAAGTTGGTGGAAGAAATATGTGGATAAAAACACAAACGGGATTACATTCAGACAAAGAAGATGCGAAGAATATACGACTGGCTTATAAAGCAGTAGAAAATCAATGGGAAGATCAAGTAAAATGGCCACAAAAGGTAATTTCAATAAAATATTCATTGGCGGAATATGAATCAAGAGGTCAAGAGAGTACTAGCCAAATAGAATGCGAAGAAGATCTAGCAATGCAAATGGAGGTGACAATACAATATCAGATGGCGACACAATCTTCAATGGGTATGACGGAAAAGATTTTAGTGTTTTTTCTACCAATGGTGGAACAGAGATCAGAAACTAAAATACAACCAGTACCATTCAATAAACGCAAACCCATACTTAAAAGAAAAGCTCCAGTGGAACTGCCAACAACCAGTACCGACATTGCTACCTTAATCGGACAAGAAGTAATAATGTACAATGGGATGAAATATACAAGGAAAGAAACCATAGTGAAAAGGACACATTGGAAATAAAACTTAATCGAAATATTAATTGAAAAATATATATTTGTATTTATTATAAATAAATTATAAAGTATTTGATTGTCTTTGCCAGACCGAAAATGCCACGGAAGTACCCCAAAAAAGAAAAAAAATTAATTAATAAGCTAAATATTTTTTACAAACCAAAACCCAAATTTCATTAAATCCCAAAATAATTCAATACCTTTATAAATTAATTAAATGTAAAAGACACAAATAAAATAAAATAATATTGTTATCAATATATATATATATATATATATATAAGACTTATTCGAAATGAATTTATATATATATATATATATAGGCTTGTCAACAGGTCTCTTTTAAAGAGAACATGTTCTCTTTTTTAGCACATTTTATTTGTCCTCTATCTTTTTCTATAAATATTCAAATTGTTCTCTTTTTTCAATTTCGCTGATTTTTAATTAATTCAAGTTGAAATTTAAAAAGAAACTCGGTATAAAAATTCAAAAATTTGAAAAAAAGCAGGCTATGCTATTGCTGTCCTGTCAATATTTATTGAATTTAAAATTAAAGATGAAATAATTTGTGTGTATTAACGATTTTGATAAGAAATCATTATTATTATAATTTGTTGTGTTAAATAAATAAAATAAGCAAGTGAAAACTTTTCACTTATAATTATAAATTATAATTATAAATTAATTATAAATTATAATTATAAAAATATTTCATGTTTGGAATTTTATAAAGAAATAAAAGAAAATGAAATTTTTTTGAACAAAGTTAGTAATGTAGATAAATACATTGAAAAAAGTGATCAAAATGATGATGAAGATGATTAAATTTAATTTAATTTATATTTTTAAAGTACAAATTTGAATTATAAGTGCAATTTTATGTTCCTTAATATCTTTATGTATAAAATTTGATTTTAATAATTTTTTCTTTAAAATGTTCTCTTTTTTTGTGTTGACCACTTGACAACCCTAATTATTATTATTATTATTATTATTATTATTATTATTATTATTATTATTATTATTATTATTATTATTATTATTATAATTATTATCAATATTATTAACCAATTTTTGTGTAGGGATTCGTCCTTATTCCTCAGCTTAAAGGAATATTTTTCTTATATTAAAATTTAGCCGTAATCCATTTGTATTTTTCCGGTTTTCGATAAAGTATTTTTGTTGATTCGAAAACTTTTAGCAGCGTCCCACCCTTATTTTTCGGTTTTATCCTTATTCTATAGTTTTCGATAAAGTATTTTCATTGACTCGGAAAATTTGAGCAGCGTTCCGCCCTTATTTTACAGTTTATAAGAACATTATACTAACAGTTGAACAACATTCCACCTTTACTTTACTATTTTCGATAAGTATTTTAATTAATTCGGAAAATTTGAGCAGCGTTCCGCCCTTATTTTACAGTTTTTATGATAAATGTTTTAACTATTTCCGAAAATTTGCGCAGCGTTCTGCCCATATTTACCGTTTCAATTCAACATATTTTATTTACTTCTTTAAAACATTATTTTTCATGATTTTAGTCGTTCGGATTAATCTTTTTCCGATGGCTATTCATTTTAACTGTTGCAACGATTTCGCTATTTTCCCCGCTACCCTTTCCCTCTCTTTGTCCTTAAGTTCTAGGTATGTTCATGTTATATTTAATGAGTGCCCACTGGACTACTCGGTGTTATTGATTTTTAGTCGAATGTTATTAGTGATTTTTAGGTCTATTTTTCAGGAAACGGATGATGAAGGATCAGCCACAAGACTACTTCCTTACCTTCCAATTTCCCTTATATACGGATAATATTGACGTTCCAGCTCCTGCGTTCTCACGCCGGAGCATTCACGGGCACGAACTATTGGCGATTATACACGCACTTACACAGTTCGATAGATTATGTGTACTTTTAATTGCTTGCAGTTTGTTTTTGGCTGTGGGCCACAAAAAAATAATTAAAAAAAAATTAAATGTTACCATTTAAATTTGATAAAAGTTTCGAGGCGTAATCGTATATTCTTCATATAAATTCTACATTCATATCATAAAATTCCATAATTGTAGGCAATTGAAAAATTATACAGGAAAGTAAATACCACAAATCGACAACGGTAATTTAAAATCAATCTGACCAGCTACAGCTAACAGTGGAATTAAATTTTTCTCTCTGCATACAGCATGTTAGTTTTGGTTTGATCTTGTCTTGTCAATTTGGCTGTACACAGTCTGTCAATTTGGTTGAAATTTGGTTGTCAATTTGTGCTGCTTATTTGTGAAAACACATCAGTATATATACCTACAATTCGACCTCAACGTTGCGTGTTATTTTTATTGCGATTAAACAAATTTGACCTTGAAATTATTTGTGTTATCTAAATTAAATTATTATTAATTTCTTAATTTAAATTGGTAATTTATTTTTAACATTTTTAATTAAATTTATTCAGCCAAAAATATTTTATTTTTATTCATTTAATTCATTAATTTTTACTTTTATATAAATGGTCATTTTACGGTCAAATTTTCTTGTTATTATGTTATTTTTTATGTAGATTTCGTGCGGTTCTTGATGCATTTTGTATTTATTTTATTTTACTTTTATATTTTTGATTTTATATTTATTTATATTCTCTCAGATTTTAAAGTGTTTAGTTGTATATTGTATTTTAAGTTATCTTGGTGCTGGGTTTTCGTGCTGTATTACTGATGCATTTAAACAATTTTCAAGGCTATTTGTGTGCTGGCCCAACATTATGTATTATATGTAAGATAAGCTAAAATACACAGACATTTTCGACTTATATATTAAAAGTTACGTTAATTGATTTTGGCGCTTGTTTAGAATTGCCCCGCATTTTTTAAATGAATTTTATTTTAAATAATAAACTTTTAATACACGAGAGTTTAATGTTTTCCAGCCAATATCCAGACTTCAAAAAAACCTCGTTTATACAGGTTTTTTTCCTACATCTCCATCTTTCTCTTTCATCTGTGATCGATAAAATCATTTCGTGGTTCGAACAATGTCATAAAGTGACAATAAGTTCAAATTAATCATTGATTTTTTGTTAGGTTGATAATCAATCTTTAAAAGTATTAAATGCCCTATAATAAAATTTATTTAAAAAATGCGGGGCAATTCTAAACAATCGCCTTAATTTTAAATAAATTTAAAAATTATGATACTTTACCTTTTGTTTTGTTAAATCATGAGAAGAACTTGAAAATTATTATTACATAAAATAAATTTTAAAAAAAAAGTTTTATTATTTGTATTATTATTATTATTATAAGATAAATTATTACAATTGCAGTAAGTATAAAATGTGAAATGGAATTCGAGGATGAATTCTAATAAGAGGAGGAGATATATTGGGGTTATAATAAAACATAAATAAAAATAATAAAATTTTAAAATTATCAAAATCAATTAAAATTTGGAAAAAAGTAAAAATCAATATTTTTCGAGGGAAAAAAGTAGTAACCGGTGGCAAATTTGATTTTGAAGACGAATAAAATACTATTAGATTGAGATGAAGTATACTGAAGAATCGGGAGCCCAAAAACAAATTAATTAATTAATTAAATTATTTAGCGACGCACCCATTAATCAAGGGTCTGCCGAGCTGAACGTTAGCCTAATGGGTTTCCCGAAATTAGTAAAATGGGAAATAAATTGTCCGAATGGGAAAAATTGTTTCCCTAGCTCTAAACCAAATATATTGGCAACCGAAAATTATAAAAGGAACTGACAACAAAATAAGTTGCCAGTTGTCGAAGAGAAAAATCTAACGAGTTGAAAGTAATAAACAGATAAAGAAGTTAATCAGATTAGAGTGACTTATTACGTGATACCCTTAGGGTGTTTACAAAAAACAAATAATTGTATATTGTGGTAAATATTTGTGAATAAAGATTTCTTTGTTGGGATTTTGTCTTATTGATTATTGAACACGAGGAGTGGGATCGATAGATCTATCCATCAACGAATATTTAATATCCTAACAATGATATCTTGAATTTTAGAAGCTAGAATGAATGAGGAATAGCTAAAAATGTTATTTTTATATTGTTTATACTTAACCATTGGGGTTAAAACATTCTTCTTTAAATCATTCATATCAAAAATTCTTTTTAAGTAATTTCACTTTTGATAATTTCCTTAGTTAATTTCACTCATTGATATCTCGAATCTTTTTAGAATTCTTTCTCTGTTGCATTAGAACACACGTAACATATATTATGATTTATTAGATATTATTTTTCATAAGGAAATATTTAATAAAAATTGATTGGCTAATGAAGAACCCGAGCTCTAATGAAGAATTAGAGTAAACTAAATTGATGAATGAAGGAAAATCTGGGGAGCCCAAATCTCGCTAAAATGAATCGAAACATAAAAAGAAACGCTTACCTATTAATGTAATTCGATTGCCATTTTGAGGAAAGTCAATTATAATAGTAGCATATAAAATGTTAAATCAAATCCCCAAAATAGCTAGTTTGGTCAAAGACAAATTCAGGAGTTAAAAAATCTGTGAAGGTTAAAACAATTTTACGAGATCTTCTATTCATTAGTAGCGTACCAGAACGGAGATCTCCCATTAGGAAGACTTATCCAAGCGCTAAATAGATAATTGTGTGAATCAAACCATTATTGTAAATTGTACAGATTTACAGTGGAAGTTGTAATTAATTGTATTAAACGTTATTGAGTTGTTGGATTTGTTTTAATAATGACACCGATGAGTCACAAACTAATACTGACCATAAATACCCAACAATTTTATAATTTAAAATATAAAAATTTGACCTTTTGGCCCGCGAAATGTTTGAAAAGTTTTGATTTGGCCTACAACTTCAAGAGGTTTGACACCAAAAGCCAAGAGAATATTCAGACAAAAAAGGTCAAAGTTGAAACATAAAACTAAACATTTAACCAAAACATATTGGATAAAAATATCATTGTAACTTGATCAAATAAAAACACGAACAGCAATATAAAACTTTTAATTAATTACAATCGTCACAACAATACGCAAACATAAATTTCGATAATTAACGTTCATATAATCTCTAACGGACACTCTTTCTAGGCTTCTTCGAATTCATGTCTAAATGAATGCAATTAATTAAATGCAAGTTAAATAAACAGATTTCACACATTCACTAGTAACCACATGTGAAGCCCGCTTTTGCTGTTTATTTTTTGGGAAAAAACTACTCGATGATGGAATCGCAAACTCTTTGGCTTCCTTTCTTACTTTGATTGGCCTAGGAGTATCTTCATGAACTGGAGTTCCCGTGTCGGATTTTAGGATTGATTTTGATCGAATTCCTTTTCTTAGTGAAGTGGGAGTTTCTAAACTGCGCGTTAACTCTCAATATGAATTCTAGAATATTACTCGATAGATTTATCACATCTTTACTGGAATTTTCATTACTACAATCATTTTTCTTTTCCAAGTCAAATCTTAAATCGGTTTTATCAGAAATACTCGAACGCCCAGTTTTTCGTTTTAAAATAGATTTTGGTCTTATGATATTTCCTAACGTTGACAAATGTCGAGTTTCATTTCTTTGCTCTGAATCTTTATTATAATTTTCATTTGTTTCATCCATGT